>CM075859.1:41616227-41746227 GCA_037975125.1 Latrodectus hesperus | reverse complement strand
TGCCCCATCCGCTAGTGTATTATAATTTGAATAAGAAAAACTCATTATTCAAATTTGATTTAAAATATACCAAGCATTTCTTTAAATGTCCATTAAAATGATTCCAAAATTACCGACAAAAATTCACTGTGTACTCCTGGGTATATACAAATACTTAATACCACAACCAAAAAAAGTTTTAGTAATATTTATATCTTTATTTATAAGTTACTAATTATATAAATTCTGACGATAAGGCTATAAAAATTTAAACTGTAATGAGAAAGTGGAAGACTATTTTTAATGCGTTGTAACAATCTAAAAATTATTTAATTTATCGTTTTAGGCATTGCTGAACTCAAAGAATTTCATAGAAACGTATGTGTGTCATTCTCTGAAACGTAGATAGTTTATCGACTTTTCACACATTAGTCGTTTTTATCTCTGCAATAAATGTCTTCCGAATTCTCAACAACAACAAGAATATATTGTCACCTAAGCACTATCAAGGTTAAACAGCACAAAATATTAGATATTCCGAATGAATGTCAACTTTGCTGAATAAATTTGCCTTGAAATTCGGCGTTGCGCATGCTAGGATAAACACTCCTCCAAACATTCGCACACCTGGCCATTCATCATTCAAACGTTTCGACGATCGATGAAATGAAACGTTTTTTTAACCTTCGAAAAGAGATTGGTTTTTTGCCTACACGGAAAGCAATCGAAATTCTTCTAAGTGTGAGACTCAATCATCCAGTGCTCGATTAAATTTTCGATTGGATTTCATCGTTTATTTTCGCTTTAATTGAAAAAAAAGGTAAGCGATATCGAGTTTAGTAAATTATAGAAATCAGAATTAAATTATGGAGTTTGCCGATGCGCATGACAATATTACGAAATCGATGACGTCTTGTGAAACATTACTGTAGAACATTCATGTGGGTGTATTCTTTCGTTTAACTTGCCCTGGAATTTTCACAAACGACTCGGTCATGTAACATGACATTGGCCATATTCAAATGCATACATATATTTATGTGTATATATATGCACGTAGGTATAGGGTTGATTCTTTGATTGATATTTTACCCTATGGTTACATTTTGAGAACGGAGGATGAATTCGACTGATCGGTTTCGAGTCATTGCAAATATACATACTTGAGGTCGGCATCGAACCTACGACCAGCTGAGTTGAAGACTAGACAACAATATTTGCATATATACATACACATATGTATATCTGGATGATAGTCATATATATACTCTAATCTTTTAATCAGTAGTTCGAATAAATTTTAATATATATATATTTTTTCCAACGGCGGGCACTTGGGTGACTAACCCTATGCCACAACAATGCCCCAGAAACTGCTACTCATTTGTCGTTACCCAGCGGGCACCTGTGAGCCAAGTCACGGAGAAGAGTAACGTTGCCGGCGCCATACCACCACAAACCCGTTTATAGGGTGGGCTACATTCATACATCATCCCAGAAGAAAGGACAGAGAAACACAGAGAGAACAGAGAAGAAAAGAAACATCCATGCCCGAACTGGGATTCGAACTCTGGACCCACAGCTCAGGAGTCAGGAGTGCTAACCACCCAGCCATCGGGGTCGGCATATATATATTAAAATTTCCACTGAGATAGATAATAATTATTTATGTAATTCTTTGAAGAAGCAATTTAAAAATTTAAATCACTCTCATGCAAAATAATATAAGTTAGACACACATGTTCTATTACAGTATAAAGAAAGCTTCAAAATTTATCAAGTTAAAAAATTTGTTATTTATTTTAATTTATCCCTTTCCTAATTTTCTCGCATTTAAAAATAAGTAATTGTCTTTCAAGTGTCCGTATAAAAACAAATTGCAGTGTACGTTTAAAGCTTGTGCGTTGCATGTAATAATTTCATGAGGTCTTATTTAGCTCCATGATAGGGTCATGCTTTTGTTAATAACCCGAAATATACTAACTTAATGCGTCGCCTTACTGTACGTAGCCTCGAAAATGCTTAAAGTGTGTGCTGAATTAATAAAATATGGAAATAATAATTCAACGAGGATTAATTGCCACTTTTTTATGTAGAAGAATTAAAAATGGAAGAATTGTTGAATAAGGCGTTTTCTTTTTCTGAAAGAGGAAAGCATTTAAATATATTTGGTACGACCTTGTTTAATTTCCTTCCTCAGAAGTTTTGCAATAGAACCCAGCGTGACACTCCTTCTCAAACTTGAATAACTTGACACTAAGGTGTTCATTATAGAATTAGGAAGACCGTTCCTCTGTTTGACATCATTATCGATTCAGTTGTTATGAAAACAATGCCTTGACTGATCGATTTGCTCTAACTTTTGATTTATTCTTCTAAAAATTGTTAATCTAAGAAAGTATAGTTCTAAAGTTATTCTCGAATGTTGAATTGTGTTAGAGAAAATCAGACACAATGAAGATGTCTCGATGGTGCTTATAATTTGTAATGTTTTTATCGCTACTTAAAAGGGCTTTGAAGCAGATCAAGAAGGCAGGTTTGTTGTTGTTGTCGTGTGCCAGATAGGCCGGCATTATGGGGTGCGCTGCTCCACTTTTCCAACTGAACCATATTTTGGTGTGGAGTCCGACTTCCTCAGTACACACATGCCATATGAACCCGTTTATAGGGTAGGCAACCATTCACAACCCATTCATACAAGGAAAGGACAACGACAGGATAGATAGAGAAAAAGTACATCCATGCCCGAACCGGGATTCGAACCCAGGACCTCCCTATTCGCAATCAAGCACGCTGACCATTAGACAAGATGGGCGGCAGAAGGTAGGTTTTAAAATGAAAATTTATTTTGAAACCCTTTTCTGCTGCGAAGTCAATAAATTGGTCACACCTCATCAAAAACTCCACATCAATAAAGGCAATACATTAACATCTTTCACGACTAATTAGCACCATGAATTAAGTTAAATCACATTTACTTAATCTCAAGAACAATGGTCATCGAGGCTATTTAACATCGTGAATAATTAATATGAAGACTAATTAATATATACGAATCGTTAAGATCATAATTTATCATCACGACTAGTTAAAGCTCACTACACATTTAGGATCTTTACTCAATCATTACATTTGTCACAATGAAAATTCAAAGCATTATCATCTGGTCCCAAGAAGAACACTTTTACCAATTGTACAATTTAAGATAAACCGCATTATGAATAAATTAACAAATACTTTTAGTTAGTCAATTATAGTATAAATTAGGTAATATAATTATTAGCAAATGTAATTATAGTGGAATAACCACTGATTAAGATTTTCCTATCTTTGTGTAATTACTTAAAAACTTAAAAAAAGGAAAAGGGAAAAAATCTGCATTATACTTAGTTACGTCTATTTATTCTGTATCATAATACAGTATAAACTTCCTGGGGCCTGAGCAGCTACCAGGCGCGTCGGCAGGTGGTGGATCGCCGAACGTCCTGTAGGAATGCCAGGATAGCCTTGAATATAGAATCAGAGGCCGTGAACTAGCTCCCGTAAACACTGGTGTTATGCGACACATGCCTAGGGCTATTTGGCACCGCGGTAATGGTGTCTTAACGGAGCCTCTAGTTGCCTGGCGAACATCTAGAGCTCTTTTGCCTTGCCCAGTAACTCAGGCAATGCTGGGTGGACTGTTATATTACCTGAGCTTAGTAACTGTTATCTTGTGGCTGAAAAGACACAAGAAACAACTAACCTTTCTGCATTTGCAAATGAAGCCTCTGAAGTAGACCTTGCTGAAAAAGACAAGGGAACTCAGAGGCAATCTAGTGAAGGGGCAGCAATGAATCCTTCACAGGAGGTAGAAATGACCTCCAAACCATCTTCTTCTGGTGAAAGTCAGGAAGCTATCCCTAGCATGACTGACTCTCTGACCAGATGGGACTGTTTCAGCAAGACCCTATCTGCGGGAAATGTCATACGCAAGAGGAAACGGCAGAGCATATCATTTACGAATGCGAGGCTCTTGCCTTCCCTAGATTAACTTCTTTAGGCATTATCCATACTAGAGAGTTACACCTAGACTCCATTAAAGGGTTATCGGACTTTATTAATAAAGTGGGTGACCCGAGCAACTGGAACTAGGAAACATTGTGTTTGGAGTTAATGGTACAAAATGCTGATAAAAGCAGAGGTGCCCAATGACATACAAACCCAACTCTAAGAAGAAGAAAAACAGTATAAACTTAGTTTATTTTAATATACAGTAAGATACATGAATATTAAAGTAGTTCCGATGTGAAAGTATAAAAAAGAAATTCTCATACTTCTAAATACATATACATATATATGTGCATTTTTTAAATTCATTTAACTGTATGGTAGAGATATTATTTGTTATTAATTGTTATAGTTTTTTTATATGACCACCATTATAACTTACTTACTAATTTATATTTAACAGATTTGAATATTTATATATTTAAATACTATTGATACAAATATATTTATAACAAATAAATGCGTTTAAAAATATTAGCAAACTTTCTATGAAAAGTTGAAAATATCCTTCTTCGACATATATAATGCACCTGTAATTATATTATTTTATTAGTATGGGTTAATTTTTCAATAAGAGCATTGTACGGTAAAATAAAATTTTTAGGGGTTGTAAAAAGTTTAACAGTTTCGGCTCGATTAGTCACTTTTGCAAACGAAAACGAATTCGATCGGTACTAACGATTTAGAGTGTTTTCCAAGCCGTTATGCAAACATTCTTGCTCATGGTGGGAATCGAGCGTACGAGCTGTTGTACTCAAAACCGAAAAACGTTTTGAGATTTTAAACCTACTTCTGTATTGTGTATTATATCTACCGATGTCCATATATAGCAGATTTTACAATATTTTACTTTTGCTTATTTCTCAGGAAATAAAAGCGCATATCATAAGCCAATTAATCAAGAATGTTGGGTCCAAACATGAAATAAGTATAGAATACCTAGAAGTGATATATGATAAAATCTTAATTTATATGTAATATTTAAATAAGGTGAAGAGCTTAATTCACTCTAGATCAGATAATTTCTCTCACATTTATAGAAATTAAAAGTCTGAATAAAAGTCCATTAATTAAAAATTAGTTTATCGAACGCATATAATTTAACTCCTATTTTCTCTTCTTATTTTAAACATTAATGATGGTTATGTTCATGAACTATTTCCGGTCTACAATATGCGTAGTATAGTTACGGTCATGAACATTGCCTTCATAAAATAAACTAAAAAAAAAATTCTAACCTATATTATTTTTAAATCTGCATCTTGAAGATAATAATTAAATATGGTTCCAATAATAGCCTTAATGATTATTATTCTGATAAAAGGCACAAGTATGATGTGAAATAAAGTTTCAACATGAGAATGTGTTTGATTATGTCTTTTGATTATGAGTATAAACTTTGAAAATATAACTCTACACGCTTCTTGAAAATTATGTCATTTATAATCTCAAATATGACTTTTACTGCACTATTTTTCTCAATCATGAATAATAAAATAAAGTATTTCTTCAATGATTCGATTATTTTTTTTTATTTGTAAGTTCTTTCAAGTTCTTTTTAACTGCTGTAATATTACGGGATGCCATATATGATAAACAACATATGAAGTAAATATAATTGTTATAATCTAATATAAAAATCTTGAGAAATTAGGCTAAATTTTATATAAATATTTCCCTTTTATTTTAATTTTTTTGTTTGCTACATTTACACTATATCTTTTTTCACTTTCAGTCATGAGTTCTTGTATTTATTCTGTTTAATTTTTGTTTTATTTATTTTCCTATAAGTATATATTATAAGTATTTTACATTATGATTTTTATCAATTTTATCTCAAATTAACTATAGTTTATTTTACATATTTCATGTATTAAATTGTGAAAATACATTCAGGACTCCGTGGCACACAATTTTAAAAAAAATCAATAAACACGAGTTATTTCACCATAATTCCAAAATAACATCAATTAACGACATCATAAGTCATAGATACACCCAAACCCTAACATTTGCAAGCAATAGCTTATGAATAATCCCTCCCTATAATTATAATCTGAAAACGATAATTTAATCAGACATATTGCATCACTAAGAGAAACTCCATCATTTAAATCATCGTTTTCGAGCGAAAATTCTTCCGGTATCTTGTGAAAAATGGCCACAAATTGTGCACCCAACAGGAGAATTTATTTATTTCCCGAAGTAAATTGAGATAAGTTACTAAGAAACACGTTTTATTATTTTTTTGGAACATTTATTCCTTTTTGAGAACGCAGCAATCTTGTCATTTTATTTTTGCGTCGAGAAAAAATTCCAAACGCTCTGTCATTAGTTTCCTTCCGATTCTGTAACATTCCTGTGACAAATGGATGATGAAAAAATTCAAGCGACAAATGAAGGATGAAAAAAAAATACTCGGGTTTGTTGATCAAGAATAAAAAAGTGATGTAAATAGGAAACATAGGAGGAGAATTAATTTGATAAAGAATAAAATTTTGTTTTCTTCGCAGTTTGTCTGTGTCGTGCTTTACATTTACGGCGAATTTCATATAGCTTTGCTTAGCACTAACGATCGGTTAATTTCACTTTAATCAATCGTTAGTGTCACAACTAGGAATTTAACAAATTCTTAATTAATTGACATTAGTAATTCGTAATCAGCGTTAATGGTCGATTAAGTTAATTTTCGTAAATTCTTACAGTTTATGATTGGTTCACTTGCAATTAACCAATTGTTAGACTTCGGTTAGCTAAAAATCATTTAAATGAATTTGAACACATCAGTTTACTCATTCTTAGGGACCAGATTTTATTTTCAATGATACAGTTTTTCTGAATGTCAAATACAATATCACAAGTTATTGATGTCAAAAATTTGAATTCAGATTAAAAACAAAATGGCATTATTATCAATTTTGTCAAGTTTGTTGGGAAATACTACAAGTAGTCGATGTAATGGATTACATTTTAGCTAAATGGCTTCAGTTTAACAGTCTGTCGGTTTGATTCCTGCTTAAAACATAGATGACTGCGAACAGCAGCGTCGTGCTTATATTAACCTTCGTTAGTGAAAATAATCGTCCAAATTCTACATAATTATTTACTTTTAATAAAGCTATTATAAAAACTTATTTCATTGATTTTACACGGGGATTAAGTAAGTCTTAGTGATGACTGCATTGAAATAATTAATTGTATGTTTGCAGAATGGAAGGTTAAAGGCTCGATTTCATTACTGTAAAGAAACGGAAGAAAAAAACATTCGCGAACAGCAAAACTCTCATTACAACGAAAAGGTAATGACAATTTCAATGATATTACCTTGGAAACAAGAGTCACATGCATTCAGACCTAATTATCTCAGTAATTTTTATATGGTATGCATAATTTCAATACCTATTTTAGGTAAGATGATTTACTCATTTTTCTTTCATTCGTTAATTTTAATTGCAGAAGAAAGTGACTTCGTAACGGCTTCTGCTGATTTTAATAGTTTCCATGCGACAGTAGGGTATATTTATAGCAAATAAATTAATGTACTCGAAGATTCATTGCAATTTAATTAACAAATATAATTCAGTAAAAAGAAATTTTTTTATTTACATAAATACTGAATAAGACTGTTAACACTGGTTAAGCAATAAACATTATTATCCAAGCAAAAATGTTTCTTGAAATAATATATATGAGAAAGGCATATAAACAAACAAATTTTGATAGGTATCAGTACATGGCATTAGTGTCTCGGTACATGTGTGCATCTTATCAAAAGATCACCCCAAAAAAAAGAATTTAAAACAGTAGTCTTAACATTTTAAGAGAATCTTGGGAAAAATTATGCTATTTTTCATTTTCTTACTTAAAATAAACACGTTGTTTTTAGAGTGTACAGCCCACACTTTAAATATGCAGTCAGTTAGTCTGTGTCATAAGGAAGTCAGGCTATTTAACTGATTTTATCAGTAAAAGAGTGAAATGTACTGTAGTTCTATGTATTAAATGTACTATATCGTAGTTCTATATTTTAATTAATTGGTTTTAAAGCGTAATGTACTACACATTTATGTACATACATTAAAGTACAAAATGAAATTGGTATCAGTTAAATTAATGATCTGGGCTAG
Organism: Latrodectus hesperus; assembly: GCA_037975125.1. Classification (NCBI taxonomy): domain Eukaryota; kingdom Metazoa; phylum Arthropoda; class Arachnida; order Araneae; family Theridiidae; genus Latrodectus; species Latrodectus hesperus. The sequence goes on along the minus strand of CM075859.1, from coordinate 41,738,071 downwards.
AGGCTAACATCTCGTACATGGGCATGAGACACCAACACTACAAAGAGCGTGATGAACAGGACGAGACAGGCATTTTCTTACGTTCTTAAAATATTTGATTCGATGCCCGATCCAGACAAAAATTTTCTTCATAAGGAATTCAATGTATGTTTAATATTTTATAGAGCCCAATGTTCCTCCCTAGTAGTATAAAAAGGAGGGTTCAAATGACAACCTCGTTTGATCCTAAGGTGACAGTTATGTATTCAAATTGATGGTGGATCAGAAACTACGAAGTGATTGTTGGCATTTAATGATTTTAATCTGAAAAAATATGCAGCCTGAAATGAACTTCAATGAAATGAAAAAACTCACAAAGCAAAACAACTGAGTTTGACTGATCTCAGTAGGTTAACTGCTATTCTACTCCTTCGTCAGAGGGTAATTATTAAGTTTCTTATGTTTTGAGGAATAATAAATATACATTAATTTATAGATAACTTTAAGAGCATTTACCACAAAATCATAATTAAATTGAACGTTAAATTGTTTTGAATCATGAATTCTTTGAAGTTCATTACGTGAGCGCATGAAAGTAGATAGTTTGAATACTTGCTGGTGTAATATGGCATGGAGAAAATTTCGTTCGTCACATATGAAAAATTGCTAAGCGCTGTAATATGTACGTTGAATTTAATATGCATTTACTCTCTGGTGAAATTTATTAAATATTGCTGTTGAAGTTTTAAAATAGTAAACGATGAAAGTTTAAAAAAACATTTCATAAATATGTTATTGAAGTATATTTCGTATAGGATTGGTTGAAAAAAACAACAATTAATTTTCAAATGACATATTACTCAAATTCTCCATTACTTAATTTTAATACACTCTTTTCTACGCAAATGTATGATATTTATAATAATATATAATAATTATAATATAATATATAATAATTCTTTATTATTTCCTAATGTTGATAGCATCTGCAAGCGTGAGAATTTATCAGTCATTGAATTCTTTGCATTCCTTACATGCTTTGTAACATTCAGTAGTATTTTTTATACAGATTTAATATTAAAGAGTGTACTCTAATTTTCTTTCTTGCTTAGAAATCGTGAGACTGTTCAAAATAAATCGACATTTTCAATTTTAAACGTTCATTTAATGGAATGCTTTTTGCAAATCATCACTAAACCACAAATTGCATTTTAATATTGGTTCTTCATTTATTTCTTAATAACAATTATGTACTTAAAAAGACAAGAATTGTCACAAAATTTTTATGTCAAATCTATATGAAATTTCTAGCTACTAAGGATCAATTCATTTTGCATGAACAAAATAGTTTCAATAACTCAGCTAAATTTTACAAAAGCTTCATATATGTTAATATATAAATCTTGATTGTGGTTGCTCATTAAGAATTTATATTCATTTCTTCAAGTAAAATTAATTCGTAAAAAAATTGTTCACAATCAATCGTTACTAAAGAATTTAAATAATTCTATTCATACGAATGAAAAGGTTTAAGGTACATTAAATGAGTTAAGTACTTAACATTATAATTCTAAATTTATATTGTGTGTGTGGTATTAATCACAGTAAGATCTGACATTTCTATTTTCAATTAAAGGATTAGAACTTTCACAAAAATGTCGCGAAAGTGGAAGACACTTAAAATTATACTATGATAAATCTACCTTTCAAAATGTGTAAAATGAACAATATATAAATGGTCAACATCATAATTATTATGAACTTGTTTTAAGAGTAATTAATGTAATGCATAGCACATTCAATTTTTTCACAGTATTAACTCACGCAAAAATTAAAATGAATACTTTTACTTTAAATTATTTTTATGTACTCACAAACGCACAAATGTGCATTGAATTATAATTATAAAGTAAATTTGAATTAATAATATGTATACTTGTTTCTAAGACAATCACACATTTTTTTAATTAAATTAATCCATTCTAGATTTCTTATATTTTATTACTAAGAAATATAATTCTCAGTATTTAGTGTGTAAAATTATTTAATAATTATTAAATTCATTAAATTGATCTATACACTGCATGTGTATAATAAATGATCTCATCTTTTGCTATCCGTCAATATTCTCCCTCATATTTAAAATTCATAAGAGTTATGTTTCAAAGAATGCTTTTTTGGGTCATTTCACACTTATTTTTCACTGATGTATTCTTTTATTTGAGTTAACTTTCTTCTGATATTTTTTTATCTGAAAATGTTTATTATTTTTAACGCAAATTCTTATTCAAAGCAATTAATAGAATTTACAAAGTGTACGAAATGTTCAAGATATTTTAGAAACCTTTAGGTTCTATATATATATATATATATATATATATATATATATATATATATATATATATATATATATATATATATATATATATATATACATAAATATATATATATATATATATATATATATATATATACATAAATATATATATAGGATAAATTTGTAGTATATTGAGGAGATGAAAGGAGATTATGATCATGTTGTTGCAAAATTTGTATTAATTACAAGAACCATACGCAAATCATTTTAAAATTTTCTTAATGCATGCACATATTAAAATCACAAAATTTCAAATATTCCGGCTTATTATTAGAAAAGCGATAGCCGGTAATTCTCTCAAACCACAAACCGAAGATTTTATTCCATGCACCCTTTTAAGGACTCGTCCTATCCTTTTCTCTCCGATGAAAAGAAATTTAACCCTGTAACAGTTTCCATGTAAACATGATAATAGTAGCATGTTCTCTTTACGGTTGTTGCCATCAATGGAAATCTGCAGCACCCTTCTAAACAATTGCGCAACTCAACGACTTTAAAAGGCTATTAAATATCATTAAAAACAACTTTTTCCCCCGAGTCACTCAGTAAGGTTCTCTCCTCTGTTGTGCAAGTAGTGTCCCGTGTCCATTCAGCCCTACAGAGTTCACTCAATAGAGAAAGAGATGCTTTTTTCAGGGTTTATCCGTTTTACTTTCATTCACTAAACATAGGCATTTGCGAAATAAGCTTGCTCATTTTAAATATACAAGAAAGGCTGTCGATATTATACTATTTTAAAGGCTGATTCATTTATTCTTTGATATTATATTTTTGTTCTGTATTCTCATATCATAATATTGACGAAATCTAACAGTATATTGGATCCGAATGTGTCTAAGACAAATAAAAAAATAAATATAAAAATTATTTTAGTTTTAGGAAATCAAATTTTAAAAACAAGCAGTTCTAAGATGAGGTTTACCTATGTATAAAAAATATAGGGTGTTTTTGAATCGATGTACCACAAATACTCGTAGAAGCATTACAAAATATTGAAATTATAGAAACAAAAAGTGCTTAATGATGTTTTTAAACGCACCTTTTTATTTATATTTACCAATAAATGTATTAACGATATTTTGAAAAAAAAATTGCCGTTGAGCTTAAAAGTCACACATGTTTCAAATGCTATACTTTAAAACATCCGATATTAACTAACTTACTTTAAGGAAAAGAAAATGCTTCTTCTACAATTTGCAAGATAATTATCATTTTCTCTGAATATATATATATATATATATATATATATATATATATATATATATATATATATATATATATATATATATATATATATGGTTGTAATTAACTGAAAATTTATATTTAAAATGTTATTAGACATTTATAGAAAAACGTAAATATCAATTCACACCTTCCCTTACGATATGTAAATATTCCGATGTTTCATTCTTCTTATAGAAACATAAAATTTAAAAAGGATATCATGTTGAAGTTAAGAATTTTTCGGATATTTTTTAAGTTAAATTGGTTAAAGTAGAACGTTTCCTTATATTGAAATTTTCAACGACATTTTTGTTTTTAGATGGTTGAATAACTCCATTTTTGAATGACCTTAAAGGTCTTGATTCATAAATAATATAAAATATGTGTGGAAATGGGCACAAAAAATGTTCACTATCAAAACAATAAAACCTTCACTTTAGGAATTCCAAACATCGATCGATTTATAGGACAAGACCATTTTTGATCATTTATATAAAGTCGTTGAATAAATCAACGTAAGATATTACAAAGGTTTTTTTTTAGTTAAAATGGCTAACCGAAAAAGTATTAGTGTTCTAAATGTTTCCTTAACAAAAATCTGAAATTTTAAATTTTATGAGTAGAAAAGTTTTTTTTTTTCAAAATAAATAAAAATTTTGGAATTTTCATTCAGAATTTAAAAGCTGCTTTTTTAAATTTTAACTCTAAATTATTTTGTATGAAAATATTTCAGTAAAATAGAAACTACATACAAATGTTCTGGCATATATGAAATTAAAACTCCTATTTTTTATGGTGTATGTTATAAGACGGGTATGACTTGTTATTATTAAAATCACTTAGAGATTAGGTATTACACAAATGATAATCATTATCTTTGAAATTATATAACTCTAATGAAATAACATATATCAAGAATAAATACTTTTTGTAATTTTTGACATTTTTATATTGATACACAATTTTGATATTGTACGCAAATCTTTCAAATTTCTTTCTTTCAATTAACATAAAATTTAACAATTAATTCTGAACATTAAATGTAAGTACAATTGTAAATTAATTATTCTGCAATTACTTTTATTAAAATAAAAAGCTTATAAAATGTTGATAGTTTAAAAAAATTGATATAGAATGTAAGATTTTAAAGACATTTTAATCTTATATTCTATATCAAATTTATTACACAATATGAACATAAATTATTGATAAAGACATGATAGTTATAAAATGACGAATAAAGTATGCCTTTTTCTCTTGATAAAATAAAACAGTTATAAACAGCATATAAAAATAGCTTTATAACATGTTCTATAATGTTTTATTAAAGTTTATAAGAATATTTTGATTTTAAAATTTTCCTATCTTTTCAGAATAATTTAAATCTGAAAGTAAAACTCTAAAAATGGGTGCAAATAAATCTCAAAACAAATAGCGATTTTCCAAAATTAAAAAAAACATCAATCAAAATTTCAAAAATCATTAAATAATAAATAAGAATTATAATCACATTATTTACATGTTATTTAAAAATGATTTGATAAATTGAATAAGACGGAATTCTTTTTAACAATCTACTAGTTAAATCTAATGACATTTTCGATCAGAGATATATTTTGAAATCAATCAGGTGAAATCCAATCGAAATAAGCATAAATTATGAATCGTTAAGCGATGTACATTATTAATATCAGATGCAATTACACATATATTAATAACTTTTGAAATAGTTTATTGAAAGGGTCAATATTTTGGAATTTTTTTATTAGCACATGCCAAATTAAGAAGTATATCTTGCTTTCCGGTCTAAAACAATACAAATAAAATTAAGTAGCAAATTTGTGCTAAAGAGCTTCGATATCAGGAATAGACTGTTTTATAACATACTTAAAGGAAAAAAGTACTCTTTTCAACAATATCTACAAAGCAACTATTTTTAAAATGATGTATTATTGAGTCCAGCTTAAAACGGCCGTATTTAGGAGGCTCATTTCACAATTATCAAATATTCTCAGGCTAAGCTGTAGGCCGAATAATTTTATAGTTTTTACTTTATACCCTTTCGTTGTCGATTCTGAATAAATATTCCACTTTAATCTCAAAATCTCGGTCGAATCATCCTCCTTGCGGACAAAAAAATAACTAGTAAGTAACAAACTACTTAAGCACTCTCGATACTTTCATACCACTATAGTATCATATGCCCATCACACATTTTATCTTTGCAGTGAAATTTCTTAACTGCCCATCATTTCCGCATTAATTTCATTTATCACAATTGGGAATTACTGTAATACCTATTCTACACACAGCTATTTATCATATCCATTCCCGTGAGAAAAACGTGATCTTCATATCAAACTGTATCGCATGGTATTATGGCAAAATGAGTTTAGGCAAGATGCATTTATAAATATTAAACACTTAGCCATCAATGTGATTCAAATTTCAAATTTCTTAAGAAGATATCAATTATTTATTTTGGCAAGTCAATACTTTTTGACAAGTGGAATCACCATCAAATGAAACTATGATTTAACTGCAACTGAAATAAATAAATTAGGCCACGGGCAATAATAAGACAAATAAACTGATATTTTGACTCTCGTCAAAGTGAATTGAATCAAAGGGCTAATTTGATGATTCACTTAAGTAATGAGCCACAGTTAAACTCGTTGACCCAACAGAAAAGAAGTATACCTTCACATTCCCACGATTTTCTGACTTTAATTTTTTTTTACTTTTTTCAAACTTAATATTTCAAAAAATGACTTAGATAAAACAAAATTAGCATTTTCAGTTATTTAAATATTTTAAAGACAATTTTATGATATTTTTGTTAAATAATTTCATTTTCACAACAATTTTTACCTTATATTTGATATGAGAATTTAATTATTTCGACGACGACTTCAAATTCGTGGTGAACTTGCTGTCATGTGCAATAAAATGTTTAAACTTGTAGTTATATTTTTATTTGAGATTTTAAATTTCATTTATTTTGTTATCAATTTATAAAATAATTTTTCTATCATTCCTATTTCTTTAAAGACTTAGAACTTTGAATATTAAATGCACATTTTAATGTTAAATACAATTGGAAATGATTTCAATAAATTAAAATCTCTTCAGAAATTAATATTTAAAATCAAATTTCAGAAAGTTTAGGACTGCATTGATAAAAAATAAATAAATAAATAAAACAGCGAAAAGTTGGAATTGATTTTTTAAGAAGACCTGAAACACGCCTGACAGATAGTGATGAAGTGGCTCATCCCCGCTCTTTCTTCATCAACCCCTCTCACTCAGGTGTTCGGCGAAGGAAAATCCACTTAGCGAACGTGTGTAACTACGATTTTATCACGTCATCACCCTCGAGATCCACGGTTCTAAGGGTGAGTGTGATTTTTCAAGGTTATATGGTGGTGAGTTGTCCGTCTTATTGCTCTTTACCTTACAAGTAAATGGGGCTTCGTCCTTGGCCCGACTTCTATTAAAAAAGATTCTCCCCATATATGGCCAGACGAGAATTAATGCTCTCTTCGGTAATTCGCATTTATCACAAGCAGAGTAATATGTTTGCATACTAATATGATATTTATAGATTAGCAGAAGACTATATATTCTAATTTTTTCTTTTACTTTCAGTAGGTACCACGATTATTTAAAACGTCTCGATCGTGCATTAATTATGATTCTTAGTTTAAAAATCATATTCGAGTATTTTTTATCAGAACTTTAAACAGAAGGTTTATCGTTAAGTTTGTAGCATAATTTTTAATTTTTATTCATAAATTAATTATACCATGTTTTTATAAAAAAATAATATAATTTAATTTATAAAAAGAAATTAATAACGATAATAAATCAAATTAAAAACGATAAATAAAATAAACGATAATATATTCTATTGTTTTTAATATATATTTTTATATAAAATTCATATTCATGTTTTTTTTTCCAGCAGCATTAAAATGAATTTCTCTTCAAATTTTTACTTTAGTTTCAATTTCTATTCACAGATTAAAAACGTTAATAAAATAATATTCATAGATTAATAGACAAAATTTTTCAGAGTTTTTCTTTCATTGAGTTATAGTTATTTTGAAATACTTTGATTTGTGCCTAAATTAGGATTCCTAGTTTACGCATCATATGCGTTAGATTTATGTTTATTGGTTAATAATATAATATTTTTATATTATTAAACAATATTTCTAGAATATTTTTAGATTAACAAAGGACAATTTTTTTTAATTTTCTTTTACTTTCACTCTTTAAGCATCTTTATTTATGTAAGTTGATTACTAGTTTTACAAATCAAATTCCAACTTTTTTTATTAAAACCTAAAACGATTTAAATCCAAAATATGAATAAGAGTGACATCAGAAATTATCAGAACCTAAAAGAATCTGAAACTTTCAACCATTTTTCAATTACTGTAAATAAAACAACATTTATAGATTAGACAATAATATAATTTTTATTACTTCTTATTTTCCCTTTGATTATTTTAAAATAATATTCCCGATTTAAAAATGAAATTCTAATATTTTTATAAGCGCATAAAATTAAATTTTATGAACTAATTTTTAATTTTTCATCAACATCTAATAAGTACATTAAGAATCAATTTATTTAATATACAGTTTCAGTGAAATCTTTCAAACTAAATTTTTTTGGCTCTCATTTTATGTTTATTATGTTTTATAATTTATCTTTTTTGTATTCTTAATAGTTTAGTTATTAGTAAATATAAGACTGTTTTCTTTTAATTATATTTTGCGTTTTGGAAAATTCGTTCGTACTGAATCATGTGAAATCAATGGAAAATAATGAATTCTAAAGCAATTAAATTTTTTGTTTTATGTATTGCAGATTTATTTATAAAATATTATTTGATTTATATGTGTTCAAGCTTAATAAATTAAGCAATTATTAAAGTATAAATAACGATTATGGCAGGAAAAACTGCACAGTGTATCATTAAAAATAGCGCCAACTTAGGTGTCATCCTCGTTATTTATTATCAAAAAACCACTATAAGAGTTATATTACGTCTTTGATACTATTATAAAGTCTAAGGTGAGTTAGTACCCAAAATTCAATATAATGCTAAAAATTGATATCTTAAAAGTTGATTATTCAAATGTTGTTGAATCAAACGCTCTTCATTTATATATATATGAACAAAAATTCTCGAGAACTTCAGAATTTTATGAAAATAAAATAAAATGCGGGTGTTTAAAGAAATTTGTATAACACATTTGTAATACTGCTGTACATTGAAAATGTATCGAATAATGTCTATAAATGCAAACTCCAATAGAGATGCATATTTGTCTATTGGACTTATTAATTGCTTTTAACACTCGGTTTTTTAAAATTTTGTTAAAGAAAAAATATAATTACATTTATTTATGTTAAAATAGATAAAAGTTTTAATCTAAATGTGCAATTTAGGGAGGAAAATGTCACACAGACTTAAATAAAATTAATGCTATATCTTTTTAATTTTTTTTATCTATTTTATATCTTTAAAGTACATCTTAAATAGAGTTTTTCTTTCAATAAACTTTTCCTTTTATTTATTTAATATTTTTTGTGAAGGACTTAACAGAAATATGCTTCCTTTTTGATGATTGTGTTGTAAAGTGCAATAAATTAGGTTAATTATGAATGACTCGATTTTTTAAAAAGGACAAATAAATACGCAATTTTTGTGTAAAAATTATTTTGTTCCTCATATTCTTCTTCAATCGCTAACATAAAATATATTGCCGTCTCTGTGCTGAAATCAACACTTTCCTCGTAAAATAATTTATAAGATCGAGGCTTTAAATTAATCTTCTCACAATGAAGTATTTTTGATTAATGTATGCTAGCGTCTTCGAAATTCAGCTGCAATTTTTCCTTCTAATTTTTAATATGTTTTTGGTCTAATTGTCTTACAATGTTTCATGCTTATTCCAAACAAGATAAAAGAAAACTACCAAAAACCTTACTATATTTTCATTTAAATATAAGAATGACGGTAGCTTCCAATTTAAAATCTTGGAAAATACATATTTTTATCTTAAATAACACGTTAATGTGTTGAAAATTATATTCAGAAAAATAGAACATATTTTTTTTAACTCTTTTGAATTTTTTGCTAATATCTGTTGTACCTGAGTTAAATAGCATTCAGATTGACTTTCAATGATTTAAATTTTATTCAGACCTTATTTTTATATTTAAATTGTCACTGTAAAAAGAATGGATGTAGGTATTCTTAGAAACAGATTTCGTGGATGAATGGTCAGTGTTCTAGTACAGCAATTCATGAGTCCGATTCCTCCCTCTGTAATACATATTCGTAGTGCTGTGTGCTCCAATGTTATATGCAATGTACATATAATGTATGTTATATGCAATGTACATATAACATTGGAGCACACATTCACTTTAAAATATAAAATCAATTTGCCTTGCTCTCGTGAGAAAAAAAGTGATCATTGGGTGAAAAATTGAAAACAAAATTGTTAAAGTTTATAAAAAATGCGAAATTATAAAAAATTGTTAGTAAAAGCATTTATAGGAAATAATTAAATTCAAAAGAAAAAATAGTTACTTTGTTTAGGGAGCTTCCATTGTACGAAGATATATTTGTACGATAATATATTTGAGTATTACTCCATAGCATATTAGATATGCCAACAGGATTGTTTATGATGAGGAACTATATAAACAGTGGAGTTGAAGGCAGTTACTTCCCTTTAGTTTATTATCTTTGGTTTTTAAAACTATGTTTTGGTTTAACGTCTGAAAATATTTTAACCCACTTCTAGACATTAAGGATACCTAACCATTCATTAAACTGTTCACTTAATGAACCATCAAAGACAAAGTTAACTAAAACTTCTGGCACACTATTGGAGACAAATTTCAAACACTGAAAAAAATGACATTTCTTCTTTTTTTTAAAAAAAAAATAAGATTCAAACCAAGGCCGACTAAACATATTTTCAAAGTTAATACAGACCTGAGTTCCAAAAAAAAGTAAATGTAATATTTTACTACCAGTAAAAACAATTGATTGAAAAGAGCAGTCTCTATCTTTTGGCAATCTGTATCCAATTCTCGCCTATATATTGGGTCACATGTTCTTACAGTTTTTTAACTCTTCAATAAAATTGATTTTAGGAAGTTTTAGTACTTTTTTGTTAAGGAAATTGAAATAAGAATCTTTAAGTTGAGACAACTTTTAAGAAGCAGGAATGCTTTGAATTAAAATAGAAATACTAAGCATATTATGAGGAACGAATTATATAACTTTGAATATAACTCCCTTTTCCTTTGTTATTTAAAAATATATTAAGAAGCTTAACAGCCCATCTTTAGTATTTGTGATAACATATCTTTACTAAAAGCATGCAAACTATTCATAACGCGTGAGTTACTTACCAAAATCTCAAATCTCATAACATTTTAAGGAAATATGAGAGAGGGAGAGAGAGACCTTGTATAGCAGAGTATCATACAAATTATACAATTACTTAATAGTTATTACTCTTGCATAACTGCGCTTTACCACAAATAACCTTCAAGCCCTTTCATCCCACTTCAAAATGCCTTAAGCTCACAAACCGCATACCTTGTCAGAACTGTCAGAATTCACACAACAAATTTTTACATTATAATATTCAATTACCACACCTGCAATCTTTTCTAACGAAAGCATAACTATTCAGGATTCGAATTACCATAAAAATAACGACTATTCTATTTTGATAAATTTGTCGTATTCCGATTTGTGATCGTTTTGCGTATTTCGATTTTTTAAGTAATAATATTTTAAAACAACAATCAAACTACGGAACAAAATTCTATTCTTAAACATAAAAGAAAGATTGAAATGACTTTAAAATGTTCGATACAAATGCCGTCTTGATTTAGGATCTTAAAATTTGAATTTTTTTTATTCTAAGCAATTTGTACTACATGCATGTAATTTCAATTGCCAGATTTAAGAGTAAGATTTCAACCTTATATTCAATAGACATAAAACAATCGAATTGATAAATTTAAATCCTAGCATCGTTCCTCTAATTTGAACCTTCAAACCCTCAATCGAAAAATCATCAAATGCCAATTTCGTGGAACACAGTGAATTTTATAATTAGTTAAATATACTTTAGTTAGCGATGTTAAAACATTAAAACATTTAATTGATTAAAATAAACTTAATCCTCCGTTGAAATAAGCTAAAATTTAAAGAGACTAGTCCCAAATATCGTAAATCAAATTTTGACAGAAATAGTTTGATGGGAACGCAATAATTGCATATATAGACGTTTAATACATAATTTAATATCTATATTTAAAGTAAAATTCATTGGTGTACAATATTAAACTGAATTTTTAATTTCACAGAGAACATCAACATGATATTGATACCGTGTCAATAATAGTGTTTGAAATGCATCTGATTATCTGTATCGCTAATTATCTGTATCGCATATAATTTTTCAAAGAATTAGATAAGTATTTTAAAAAATAAGAGAAGTGTGTTTGTGTGTGTGTGTGTGTGTGTGTGTGTGTGTGTGTGTGTGTGTGTGTGTGTGTGTGTGTGTGTGTGTGTGTGTGTGTGTGTGTGTGTGTGTGTGTGTGTGTGTATGTGTCACTTACATAACCGATTTTATATTTCTGAATCTCTACAATATTCGACTAGTATATATTCACTACATTTTACAGTATAACATATTATCAAATTAAAAATGTAAACACATTCTATCATTTGGGTCTGAGTGGAAAGGTTTTTTCAGATATTATATTTAATTATTAATTTAAGTATAGTGTTCTACTTCACACTTATACAGTTTAAATTTGATTAAATTAAATTTCAGGGAACAAAATCTGAATGATATAATCGAAAAATTGAAAAAGCTTTTTAATTTTTAAAATAAATGTTTATAACTTAAATTATATAATGATTTTAACAAATGAATGTAGACATTGTATATAGTTTATGCAATAACAGCTGATTATAATAACTGTTATGGTTTATTGTGAGAATTAACACTAGCTTTAATATGTAGATTATACTTATTGCTAATACATTTCAAGCATCAGCATAAAGTAACTATGACAATGAAATATCAATGCAACTAACAGAACAAAATTTTAAATATCACAAAAATAACAAAAATGTAAATTATAAAACGGAACAGGCTTCGTATACAAAAATATGTGTTTAGTGTAAATTAAAATAAATTTGTGATGAATATAATTTTTTTTATTTTGTAATATTAATCTTGAAATGTGCGGGTATCAAGTTAACTTTGTGCAATCAAATAAAAAATCAAGGTTAAATGCACAGAAATGGTATGGTTCGTTCTCCAAGATGCTCAAATGGCCGACATAAATACTCTAAAAACCATAGTGGAATTCTCTTATGTCGAGGTTATTTGAGAAATTATGTAACACACTAAAATCATTCTACAGCTTTTGTTCCACTCTGAAAAGAAAATGGTCAAGGGCCCGAAAAATCGCTCCTGTCTACCTTTTGATGCCTTTTTAGGCGCACCCAATAGGTCGTCATTCAGAAATGGCAAGGTTGAATTTCGTATTGACAAAGTAACTTTGCTTTAAGGAGCATCGAATGTTAGTCTTTAAGCGTGAAACAGAAAGTACACCAGCTACTGGAGAATAATGGCATTCAAAGGTCATAACGAGAATGTTCAACAACCTTAAAAGTTCAATGAATGAATCGAAGATTATGATCCTTGAAAGGTTATTGGAATACTTAATGACGTTGTACAATTTGTGAGAAAAGGAAAAATAAGTTAAAATTTCTTAGAGAGAGGTTTTTTTGATATTTGTTTCTAACTTACTTGAAATTTTCTGTATATTGTTTTTTTTTGGGGGGGGGGGGTTAAAAACTCATTCCGGACTAAAAATTTTCTTTTTATGTTAAAATGTTGTATTGATTCAATTGAGAATAAATCATCGTATTTTTTTCATATGATAATTCACTCTGAAAAATAGCAGTTGTCGAGAAAGAGTTATGAGATAAATTAATAAAATTACACTATAATAATTGAATTATAAAAGAATCTCTGTTTTTAAAAACCAATGTATATAAATTTAACTTTCTATATAAACATAATAAGAAAACGATAAAATTTAAAGGATTTAACGACAGATTCATTTAAAAACCACGACAATACTTACATATTGCTCAAAATTATATAGGTATTGAAACTATCGTGTTTTTACACATTCATCATTAAAATTGCAACACCACTAAAACATTGATTCAAAGAAAAATTATCGAAATTATGAAAAAATTCCGGTAAAATGTATGATACAAATTTCACAGCTATTGAAATTTCACGTCAAAACTAAAATTTATTGCTTAAAAATTCACACATGAAATAATGTTCATAAAAAAACGCTATTACACAGTTTCATATACAAATGCAGGATACTATTATAGTGGCATTTAGTGTCGAGTAAAAGCTTAGCTACTTCTTATCACAAATGGTATCGATGAGTATGTAGAACACGCAAACAAATAGAGGATGTTTAATCTATAGAGTCAGTTAAATGATAGATTTAGGAAACATTTTAAGTTCTTTTTGTAAGTCATACATAGCAACAGCTCATACTGTTAAGATAGCCTATGCAAATTAAAAATTCATAAATTGCAATATGAGAAAGGTAAGGTGAAAGATGGAGCCTATAATATAGAACACATAAGTTTAGAGCTGATCAATAGCAAGGGATTATTTCCATACTTATCTTAAAATGAATTTCCAAAGCGTCACTAATAGACCACTAACAGACTTTTGTGCTATCTGTGGGAACTTTCAAAATATAGATAAAAAACTAATAGACACTTTTTTGATAAAAATTAGCGATCATCTATGTTTATTAAGTCTTTAAAGAGACCATTTTATTAAAAGGATATACAATTGTAACAATTCATGACTCATCAGCAGAAATTATGTGTTAGTAGAAATTTAAAACCTACCATAAGTGGACTTCGCCACAAAATTATGGTTTAAGGTTATATTGCGAGAAATACGTGCCAAATCTTCACAGAAAACCAAACATTTTCCTTTATTATCACTTGAGCCCTAAATTACGAAATATTGTAGTTTATATACAGTTTTAATAACCGTTACCGAAAACACAGTTCAAGTTAAGCAGCTTCAAGTAAATTTATTCTAATATTCAGTACGTTTATGGGAGAGATTACACAACCAACTGAAAATACAATTGAACGCTTCCCCATTGTCCAGCAACAACAGAATTTCTTTAATTTCTTCGTTGCGAAATGATCTCTAATTATCGCCCCAGATGCAGAAATTATTCAAATTGTGAGAAGCCTCTCCCAAATATTTGCATTAGCTTAATGGTTCTTTCCTAAGATCTGGTGTAAGGTGGAGGACTTGCACACAAATCACCGAGGAGCTTGTTTATCGAAGGACACCTTTCACTTAATTCTGCTCAAGTTGCAGCTTAATGTGTGGTCCGAGCGATCTCGTGAAGAGTTGAGATTGAATGTAAGAAACACAGCGATAAATCAGCTCATGAAAAAATTAACTTAGATTTATTCCGCCACCTTATTATCTCCGGGTGAGAAATTATATTCTTTTATTAAGTATTTCCCGAACTATGTAATCTAGTTGTCATCAATGCTTTGATAAAAATGATAAAGTCAGACTGAATTTCTCGAAATTTCAATTTAGCAAATAAAGATCTGAGAAAGATTTTGTTTGAAGGACAAAAAATATGAGATGCCAAAAATATAATTGCTTGATATCATAGGAATATTTAAAATCCAATTGTTAACATTATTTGAAATCAAAATTTCAAAAATTTCTTTTTTAATTTTACTTATTAATTTCGAATTGAAACGTGGAATCAAATATTTTTGACTAATTTTATTTAAAAGTAATTTTTTATCAAAACTTCCAAATGGTAATTTGTTATATTTAATACCAAAACACCTCATTTGTTTTTTCTAATTACAATGATTCACATAAAAATGCAAATAAAAATACATAAAAATCTACATAAAATTCTATATTTGGCTTCAAATAAAGCTTATCCCAAAATCTATTATTTATTTTGCTGGATTGTAATCCAATTGTTATCTTGGTACATTGGTTTTCAAACTTTTGTATACGTTTTGGTTTTCAAACTTTTTATGACCTTTGAAGAGCCAATATTGCATTTATAAATAAAAATGTCACAAATATAGCTACAAACATGAATTTTTCCCCAGTAAAAGTTTTGAACATCTAATGCTTAATTTATAACAAACCATATGTATATACATTTTACCATATACTTTTATAAAAAAGAGCAACCATATCATCCAATCGTTCTGATTTCTTTCAAGAGAGCAACAAATGAAAGCAGTGGATAAAAATTCCAGTAATTAGTTTATGTCTTATGTTCTGTGTGTTTCAAATACCTCCTAATTTTGAGCCATGGTCATATGACAAGGTCATTATTTGGGCTGATTTTATCTTTTGCCATTAAATCGGTAGGTTATTTTAAGCCCTACTAATAATTAACTCTCATACACCTTCTAAACGACTATATATATGTGTGTGTAAAGAGAAAGAAAACGCTTCAATATCAATAACTTTAAAATTAATTATAAAACAATTGGAAGTGTAATTTAGGATTCCTAAAATTTGAAGACATATAAACTATTTGTAAGATGTGTATGGATTTCGAAATGCGCAGTTTTTTTATCAAGGATCTTGAATTTTGAAAAATTCTACGATAAACCCTCTCCTTAAATTTATTTACAACACTTCCATGATACATGGTACCTTTACATACACAAAATACTCTGTCGCCTAAATAGGTACTGGTTCCAGTAAATGTATAACCGCAAAACATGGTACAAGCAATTTAATTCAATGTGAAAGCATAGAATGCACGTCATAGCTTACGTCATGCATCTAATTTTATTCTAAAATGAAGCCTACACTACGCGTTTACTGAAGACTAATGATTTAAAAAGCTTGAAGAGCATGGTAAATGAAGGTGGTTGAACTACATTACAACCGCCTACCAATTTACCCCTACACAAATGGGGTTTGTAAATGTAATACACAGCAATGCTTATGGAGTCAGATTTACTTTTCGAAAATAAATTGTCGTCTGAATTCCAAAAGGGAGTTCTCACCCCTTTACTTGTTTACAAAATAAGAAACAGATAAATTTGTATCAATATATTAGAAACCGAAAAGGGGAAGCAAACCCGCCTCTGCAGATATCTTAATACCAGTTTTCCCACAAACATTTCTTCGTGTACTTCTACTTTTTATCTTCTCGCGTGAAATGAACTAAGAAGAATTTGCAGACGAAAAGGAACTACTTTTTGTAATTACTATTCTATAGATAATTCAGGTGAAAATATTGATAGTTATTTTCCTCAAGTATACAAATTCCAGTTAATATGGGAATCAAATATGAGTATCATTGCTTATATGTGTATACAAAAGAATTTTTAACTGTACTCATCAATCAATCAATCGTTAATCATCCGTTTTAGTTTATCAAAAGTTACTTGTTTAAACATACATATTTGTGTAACAACTTATAATAATTCTAAATATCATTTTGTGGAAAAGCAATAAACTAAAGGATTTTGAATAATAACAATTATGTTCTTTTTGTACTTTACTTATATTGTTTTCGTTTATAGAAACTGGTACTGTACTGTATGCTATAAACTTGAATTCACAAAATTTTATATTTATATCAAAGCTTTCTAAAAAAATGTTCACCAAACTTACTAAAAGTAATTTAAAAACCGCAAAATAAACAAAAAAATTAGCAGTTTTTTTTCTCAAAACCTATTTAAGAAAATTTAATAATAGTAAAATAAAGTAAGATACACTGTTAGAATAAAAGAAACCAACGACGTCACACGTTGATTGTTAGATTAAGATAAAGGATTAGTTATTCTTTACACAAAATAAAACAAACTAACGAATTTTGTATAGATTATAAGTGAAAGTGTGCCATATCACTATTATGGACTGAAAAGCAATTATGTCCTATTATAAAGACTGTTATGCTCTGACACATGACAGTAATGTATTCAATTTTTATTGCAAACATAATTTAAGTTAGGCAGTTCTTCCGTATATATATTATTCTAACTATGAAAAATATAGCAATGAAGAAAAATTTTTTATGACACGACAATACTTATGATCTCGTATCTTAAAGAAAATTAGACTGGATGGAGAGAAATGGTAGTTCATTTATGCTTTCAGTTAATTTATAGCACTATATTTTACATAAGATATGCTTTTCTCTAAATTAAATAATGAAGATCCAATTATATATATATCTAATACAATATTATAAGAAATGTTTAAGTACAATAACCTATTCAACTTTTATTCCAATTATTTTTCTCCAGAATAAATTATCGCGTTATATACATTTTTCTAGTTATGAAAAAAAAAAACTGCTGAATATTTATGATATAGACTCAGTTAAGTTAAGTGGCAAACGATATTTTTCTATAAATTATTTTAAAGCAAGATTTTTCTTTTAAAAATATATATCTCATCAAAAAGCATGCGAAAATTTTTAAAAAAGAAAAGTATTAATTTTCTCGTTTGACTTGAGAAAAAGATTTCTTTTTTAATAATTTTATGTATAAAAAGCAAAAAAAGTATAAAATGTAAAAGTAAAACAAGATGATTGGTTTCTTTATATCATATTAAGGCATTTATAACTTATCAAAATATTTGTTAAATTTAAATACTTAAGAATAGCTTATGATTATTTTATACTATACTTAAATGAAAAAAAAGATATTTATAAGGAAGTTAGAACTTATCAAAATATTTATTATAAGTTAGCAAATATTTTGATAAAACGTAAATCTTCTTTAAAAATTATTTTTTAATGGTAGTATATAATAATCATTAGTTATTCTTCTACTTTTTTTATTTAAATTCATTTTTTCAGTTTAAATACAAAAATAAGTTCGATAAAAATTTTTTATTTAATTGACTCAAATAATGAAAAAAGATATTTATTATAGATTATTTATTGAATATATATATATATATATATATATATATATATATATATATATATATATATATACACACACACACAATATAACGCCCAAAATATTTTAAATGATTACAAAAATACACTTCAGTTACTAAACTACAACTATTTGAATTTTTAAATCCGATATAAATATGTTTTTTACGAACGCATTCGTTTTGAAAACAATTTTTAAATTAAAGATGTTTAATTAGTATCTTTTCACACACAAACACTTAGCTGTGTGAATATTCAAGTGAAATAAATCACAAAAGTTACAATTTATTCTACAAATCGATTTCACCAGAAAATTTGTTGCAAAATGCATTCTCGAAAATATCGTAAATACTGAGATCACAATCTTTCATCGATAAATTTTACTTTAGCGAAACGAAAAGAAAAAAAAACTTTTCGAAAACAGCGATCGATAAAATATAAAGAAGCCGCTGCGATTTACGATGCACTATAATTGCCACCTTATACACTGAAGTTTAAGTAAAATAGTTCAGCTAAATAACTCAATTGCTAACTCGTGTTGCACACAAATCTTATCAATGTGACAGGCGTATGAATTTATACCACGAACCTGGACCCGAACCGGTTTATATAAATCAACCCCACGTTCAATAAAAGAAAATAAAAAATATCTCCCACAGCCTAACCCATGTTTTACTCATCAAATTTATTATTGCTCAGAGGCAATACATTTTTTAATCCATTCTGCTCAGAAAATTTCTGCACACCAATATTTCAACTAATTGATTGTGAATTAGTTTAAATAAAATTTGTCGGAATTCAAAGCAATAGCAGTTAATGCATATTTAAAGTGTATAATGCCGATTCACATTTCTGTTTGCTCATTTCGGACTCTATATTTCTATTTTAGTGTATATGTAGTCATGAAATCACATGATTAATTATTAAAGGTTGTCTAGGTTCGATTTTACTTGGTATCTGTCACTCTCTTCAACTGGTATGATCAGTTGATGGGCTTTAAACAATCAAAATTAATGTTCAATTTAAAAAAAATTGAATTTCAAAATTCATTTTTGCAGAACCTCCTCAGGCAGTAGTATACATATCAAATCATTTTGAAGAATCGTAATTTTTAACACAATCCTGTAATTATTTAAAGTCAAATTCATTAGTGGGGACAATTTATTATATTTTTATTAAGAATTTCAAGAATGTTAGAATTTAAGAATGCATTGCTTTAACCGATATTGATCAGATTTCATTCAAAAATTATATTTTCTCAAATTTCCTAAAATTACAAAAAATATTCCTATATTTCCTGGAAAATAATTTTTTTAAATAAAATGTTTTCTACATTACAGATATAAACCAATTAATTAAATTCACTAATTTAGTTAGTGTATTTGTTATTGAATGTTTCATTTAGTAAATCGATTAACTCGATAAAACAAGAAGTTTGAAAAAAATGATCAAATAATGCCTTTAAAATTAAGGTTTGCCTTTTAATTTAAGTGATTTATGTATGGATTTGTGTGTTATTTCTTATAGGTGATATTTGTGTTACCAATATATATATATATATATATATATATATATATATATACACATATATATAAGCAACCTTGGTATTAAAATTTCATAAAATTCAGAAAGTGTAATTAATCGATTTGGAAGTTGAAACATCCAATTATTATATAAAAGATTTGATAGTAGATTTTAACAAAAGTAAAAAGAAGATAGGTCTGAATGTATAGTTTGTGTGTGAATATATTAATCGAATCTTTCTCAAGAATGAATTTACTTTGTGATACAAATTCATGGGAAGAGAGATGCATTAAAATCTGTACATAAGTGTTATAAAAAACTAATGATTGTTAATAATAACAATTATCATCAGTCTTGTGTGCGCAACAAGTACCTTATATTTTGAAATACGTAAAATTATATGCATTTTTCTCAATACATTTTTCTTCTTCTTATAGATAAATTTTTACTCTTGCCAAAGGCCTCTATTGAAGAATTAGAGGAGAATCGTTAAAGCTGTATCCAATTTATTTTGTCAGATCGTGTAAATTTTGCACATTAATGTACCTCGCAGATATACTTACGTTGAAATGCAATTTTTCGTCTCGAATACTCTTCATAAAGATCAAGAGAATATAAGTCTTATGTTATCCATTCTCAATCCCATATAAAATGTAGAGCAAGTTCTAACATTTGAATGCTTTTTAATGCTTAGTGAAAAATTTCTGTATTTTGCAGGATTGTGTTGCTTTATTTTTCATATTGAGATCTAATCCATAACTTTCTAATTGGTATTTAAATCCAGTGTTGGTCAGTCCTCAGGTATTTAGTTCGACAGTATATTGATTTGAATTTCACGTCATCATTGGTTATTTATAGTGGTTCGGAATCCACTTGAAACAATAGATCTCGATCAAACATTCATGTCTAAGCATAGGCGATAGAATAATAAGCCAGTTCGGTTCTTGCCTTCCAATAACCCTCTTTTTTCATTAATTTTCACCTTCAGAGTTAACAAATATACAAGAAAAATACTCGAGATTTAGTAATAACGTCAAAACTACGAGAGGTATTAGTTTCTAGTACACAAAATTATTTTAACCATGCTGAATCTATCGATTTAAAACTTCGACTGAATCCAAATACTGTTATTTTGTTTATGTAGATATTGCTCAGTTATGGAAAGTTTTCTATCAGTCAATACAATGTTTTTAAGGCAACCATTTTTTAGTCTTCATTTGATCAGTAACTATCTTCAATCACTAAATAAATTGGTAAAAATATAGAAGAAATATTTAATATATTTAATAATAAAATATAATTATAAAAACGAGAATAATAGTTTCTCACAAATAAATTTAGATATATTTTTTAAACATTTTTATAGTAAGTCAGCGTTTTAGGCAAAAATTATATTTAAAATGTAGTTTGATTTAAGTCAGCATATAATAAGGGAAAATTCCAAATGGAACTATTGAGAGAAAGGGTTTCTTTCTCTCTCTCAAGAGATGAATATTCTTATTTATTATATATATATATATATATATATATATATATATATATATATATATATATATATATATATATATATATATATATATTATATCGAATTCAACAACGAAAATGAATCATGACTTACAAAAAATAATTATATTTTCTTACCATTCACTGGAACATTTGTAGATATTAACTACTTACAAGAGAAGAGCTTACAAAATAGTTGATCTCTAATGCTAATTTCATTTTACTAAGCAAGAAAAACATTTAAAATACTTACCTTAAAGAAATATAATAATTTCCAAAAAATGTAATTTTCATTCATTCTAAAATTGTATACAGTAATAAATACAAAATATTACAGTCATCAGTTTTTAATTTATATCTCACCTGATTTCATATATTGTCCATTATTTAAAAAAAATCCTATAAATATTAAATAAACGTACTTATCAGTTATCATTTATCCTTAGGTCTCATTTACTTTTGATAGGACAGTCCTAGAAGAAAAACAACTTCTTATGGTATTTGGTGAATCTTATTAGATTTGATTTTTAACTACATTTATTGTTTCAATTCAAAAGTTGATTTCCATAGCTGTTATTTCGCAAGTTTTTAATTTATCCAAAAAGAGATGATTTTTCAAAGAACATAAATCCAATAATTAAGAAAGAAACTATTAACAGCATTCAAAATAAAAAAATAAAATTCTTAGTTAACTTGAATCACTCTTTCTTGATGAAAATTTTTCTACTAAGTAAACTTTTTCTTGCTATAAGAAATATTAGTTAATTTTCATATCAACATATACACATATTTTCATCGAAGAGGGCGATAAAATTTGAATGCAATAGTTTAACAAAAAAATTCTTTTTCAAAATATTAATTTTAGGAAATTAAATAAATATTTTAAGTTGCATACATTACTAATGGTGACAAATATTATTCATTTCTTAAGTGATGACAAAAGAATGCATTGGAAACAAATGTACTGTTAATTTCCATCAATTCTGACATCTATTATCAATTTATACTATAGAGCATTATATCAGAGCATTTATTTGTAACTAAGTTATGTAATTTTAACCGAATGACGAGAATTAAAAGAATTTCAACACGGAATAACAGTTAAAGCTAGACACATAAATATTCCATTTTGGAAAATTGTTTAAATTTCCTCATTCCTCTATCCACAGCACCAAACATCGTTGATTCAAAGTGACAAAAGTGTATTGAGAATATATAATTTGACACAGTATAATAACAGATATTTCGTGAAAGAGTAATCATTGTTAAAAAGCAAGCAACATTCTTTAAAATAATAACAATAAACGACAAAGTTACGATAGACGTTTATGGAAATATTGTATATATATATATATATATATATATATATATATATATATATATATATATATATATATATATATATATATATATATATATATATATATATATATATATATATATATATATATTTGGACTGGATCATCTAGTCAAATTAAAATTGAAAGTAAATGGAACTGACAACATTTAATTTAGTTTGTTGCATCAATTCAAACAATTCAAATGATTCATGTATCGGTATCAAGGAATTCAAATAGGGAACAATGAATTAATTTTTCAGGATGAAAATGCACTGTCAGTTGGTCAAATTTTTTCGGCATTGATTTGAATTTGAGTATTTTGGATACCTCTTATTTAGAATGATTTGGCTAAATACATCACTAAATGTGATTACTCTCGAGCATATATGGAACATAACTGAAAAGTTGACTTAAATACAAAAATATTCTCGAGTAGTGTTCTTGCAATTAAGCTAGGATGCAGAAACAACATTTTTTCAACAGACTTTAGACAGTTTGTTGAGTCATGGTCAAAAAGTGGTCTTGTATGATATATAGAAAATTTCTCATACTTTTTGGCACTTCAATGTAAATACTTTAAAACTAAAGTGTATCTGAATATTTAGTTGTTCATTGATGGAGTAAAGTTATCATTTAAGTGTCCTGTATTCAATTCGTTTTGTATTTTAAATGCAAAAACAGCAAGGATTAGTTTTTCTTTAGGAGACTTTGGACAACTTGTTAAGTCAATGCTATTTGCCATATTTCACTGGTTATAAGATCTCACTAGATATAAGAAATATTCCGCAACTTTAAGCAGTTCAGTGAAAATATACCGAAATTAAAAGTTTTGTAATGTTTAATTTGTTAGTAATGTAGTGTAATTATAATTTAAATGTTTTGAGTTCAATTTCCTATCAATGCAAATGAAACCTTATATAGCTTTAGAGCTAAAAACAAAAAATCAAGGTATCGTTATAAAAATAAAATGTCGTATTGACCCTGGTATTATAATTATTTGTAGTCAGAATTTCGAGAAGTTATACTGTTCATTACCCGAGTATTATCTTAAAAATATGAAAGTGATCGATTTTATATAAAGCTACTAATAATTGTACCTTTATCTCCAGAATTTCAATGTTGAAATACTCCTTATTTTAATGTATAATCATACTAAAACAATATGAATCTATTGTATGCATCTATTACTATCTTATTCCTATATTTCATCAAAATGAGCCGAAGTTTCAATATTAAAAGTTCTTAAATTAAAACCTTATCTTTTATATAAATGTGGTAAATGAAACTGAGTAAGTTATATTCATATTCAGCTTTTTATCGTATACAAAGATCATCATACAAAGCACAAAAATATTTTTTGAAATGAAAAATTTAAGTCAATTTGAAGCATCAAATTTGATATTCAGTAAACTTCAGACAAATGTTTGTTCCCTAAAGTGAATTCTCGGCATTAATTAAATAACATTAAACATTAGTTTAGGTGCTTAAAAAAATCACAAGCTCTAAGCAAATATCAAGAGTTTCTAAGAATGTGACAAGCTATATATATATATGAGTAAACGAAATATGAGTAAAAAACTATGAAACCAAAAAATTTTATTATGTTTGATATGAAGAAATTCAGTCTTTATAAGACATAAATAGTTTTATAAGTGCTATGCAAATGCTTCAAGTAATGATACATCTCGCAATTTCCACTGCAAGTTCGCTACTTTAATATCTGGCCGAAAAATATAACGATGCATACAATTTTACGTATTAACGATGTATTACTATTTTACGATGTAAGCTATTAACGATGTAACGAATTTCATAAAAAAAAATACTGTTTTAACTGAATGTAGATAGTATACTAGGAAACCAATTATCATGTGGAATTCGAATAGTAATTAATTTTGGAATCCAAAAAATCCGTAATCCTATAAAATTTAAAGGATAATTGAACTCAGGAAAAAATATGATCCAGAGTTTTTATACTGGGAAGACGGCATTCTCTTTTTGAATTTGCTGTCGGCGGCAACAAGAAATTCTATAAACAGTGATAAAAACAGCATGAAACTAATTAATTTCATAAAATAACGATTTCAGGAAGAACTCACCGGCTGCCAGTTTCTTGGTGTAATCGGGATTCTCCACAATGTAATCCAAGCCAATGCGTGAATCCATGTTGACATCAGTACATTCCAAAAGCAAGCAGAGATAATTATCGCCCAACGAGGTTTCTCGTTAAGGTCTTAGCTCAGAGGAGGTCGCAGATTCGACGTCGAGACGGTCGCTCGTGGTGCAAAAGGAATGAATTCCTCGTTTGGACCGCAATTTATAATCGGAAGATCTGCGGTCGAGCAGATTCCTAGAAAAAAAAGGCACCCGATGACATCGATAACATTCATTGATTGATTTAATATTTTATACAAACACGTATGGTACTTTCTTAATTTTAGTATTTTGCAAAAAATGCAAAGGAAAATAGTCCATAAATTTAGTACAAATTTAGCATATCAATGCTAAATGCTGGTTTTGAACATGGATATATCAATATAAGAATCACATACTACGTATTTCTGACGTATGAGTAACATGTTACATACAAAACAGAGATTTGTAAATACACAAATGTATTGCTACTATACAGAACTATAAATAAATTGAGCCAAATAGTGCAAACACACAAAAATATTTTGATAAATAAGTATTAAAAAATTTAAAAAGTATACTGTCACATGTAAAATACCAAGATTCATTAAAAATTTACTATTGATTCATATTTATGATGATTTACTATTCATTACTAATATTGATAAATGTGTAAAAATTTAATGAACAGAACAAGATAAAAATAGCCAATAAATAAAAAAATAATACTTTAAAAACAGAATATTAAACACAACGTTT
This sequence comes from Latrodectus hesperus, assembly GCA_037975125.1. Classification (NCBI taxonomy): domain Eukaryota; kingdom Metazoa; phylum Arthropoda; class Arachnida; order Araneae; family Theridiidae; genus Latrodectus; species Latrodectus hesperus. Next base: position 41,712,147 of record CM075859.1, on the reverse strand, counting down.
TTAATAGAATATGAAATATTATTTAATGCAAGCACAAAAAAATCATTAAAAAATAATTAATTAATAAATGCATTCAATAAGGTGTATATAATACATAGGGCAGTTTCGCAACAGTTTTTTAAGCATATATTTACAGATATAATTTTTATTGCAAGTGTTTAAAAAGGAAGTAAAATATATTAACTTCGTATATATTGAAATCAATAGATAGATTTTTGATGAAATTACAAAAGTAAATTTTTATACGATCCTCCAATCTAAAGTTTAATTAAAGGTTTTTCCTGAACTAACACATAGACACCAAGAAATCATCATTTTATAATAAAAATCCACTAAGTTACGAAATATTTTGGCCCTGTATTGAATAGTTTAATAGACGAATGCTGTTGCAAGGCATTAGCCGTAGACTGGATAACTTAATAGACGAAAACTGTTGCAAAGCATCAGCCGTAGACTGGATAACTTAATAGACGAAAACTGTTGCAAATCAGCATTAGCCGTAGATCGGATAGCTTAGTAGGTGAAAGCTTTTGCAAAGCATTACCATAGATTATATAGCTTGATAGACGAAAACAGTTGGAAATCAGCATTAACCGTAGGTTGGATAGCTTCATAGACGAAAGCTGTTGCAAAGCATTAGCCGTAGATTGGATAACTTAATACACGAAAAATGTTGCAAATCAGCATTAGCCGTAGATTGGATCGCTTAATAGATGAAATCTGTTGTAAAGCATTAGCCGTAGATTGGATAATTTAATAGACGAAGGCTTTTCCAAAGTATTCTTTTATTCTCCGCTAATTGCTGTCCAGGAGGAATTTTTATAATGAACCATAAGTCACAAAGAAGGAAACCCATACGTCTCCCAAGCATCAACCTCAACACATGTGCATGACAAAAAATAAAAATGCAACACCATTTTCCCCCTATTCAACAATGGCTGGAATAGAACCTGTCACTTCCTATTCCGATAAACGTGGCCCTGTGTCACTAGAACACTGCGAGACTGTACTGTGTAATACAAAATTCTCTTATTTAAGATATTTTTTTATCTGAAAACATCAGACGAGCTCTAAGGAGACATATTGAATTTGAAGACTTTCATACAATTTTTCTTTTATTTCCACGAATACTTATTTACTGTCATTACAAGGCGCATTTTTAATATTTCACAAATTAACAAATATAAATTTTATTGCTTTCAATAGATTATATATATTTCTTCGAAAAAATAATGAAATTATTTTATTACAATTACCACTTAAATATTTTTATGAACACTATCGTTTCCTAACGGAAAAAGCTATCTTTAAATAGTGATAAATCAATTATACTTTAAAATTTATCATGCCATATCTTTTGCTTCCATTTAGTAACGAAGTAACTTTTAATAAATACTATGTACAAGACGGAATGAACTAATGTGATCCTTGATACTCATTGACATATTATTTTTAAAATAATATATAACCTCATTTTATATATTTTTGCAAAAGAATGAAAGTAGTATCGTTAAGTAATGTTTAATGATCGTTAGACATTTTTAATAATGAATGTCCTATAAGAAAATTGATAAACAACTGTTTACAAAATGCGGTCCGTTAAAAAAATAAAATTAATGGTATAAAATGTAGAAAATATAATAAATATAATATACTGTGTGTGTGTGTGTGTTTTTTTTTTTTTTTTGTCAGAGGTAAAAAAAAAAAGGTTTGGGTCTCAGACTTTTAAATACAAAATAACTTATAAACACTTATTTTTATGTGGAAAAATTTATTATTTTGCTCCCAGAAGTAGGCTAGAAATAATAAAGGAATTTATACAAATAATGCATCCTTGAAATGAGAAAAATAATTTATTCTAATGCATGAAATAACGAACTGCTGTAAAAATAACAGTAAATATACTGAATTTAAAGTAAAATATTAAAAAACATGAAATAAATAATTTTTACAATCAAATTATTAATCAGTATACAAAATATAGCGGGAAAATATCCACAAAACATTTATTATTTAATATACAGTATTGAACTAAATCAATATAGATAGATAATATGTAAAATGTTAGAAATCAATGAAAATAATCTATCATTACTATGATTTACTACACAAAATATTCAAAATTATCTTTTGTCTACGTTTATAACTTTTCAAATGAGAATAAAATATTTTTCTTGTTTTTTCCCCCAACCAATGTTAAAATGTCTACTGATTTTCAATTTCTCTCAAATGCAAGCATTTTTTTGCAAAATAGTAGTGTTTTAGTACAGTTTGTACAAACTATGAGAACATGTGAATTGAATGAAGTTTGCATTGACATTAGTAATATTGTCTTTCAATTTTTATAATTTATAAGGCAGAATGACTGAAATTTCCCATTTTTCAGTTTGTAATTAGTGATTTAAACTAACGAATATGAAGTTAGCATTTGTGTAAAATTAAAGTTGTTATAGTTAATTTTTGCTTATATCTTTACTTCAAACTCTTTCAATAAATAAGTAAATTTATCAAATTTTCAATTGGAAGCTCTTTTATTTTATAAATATGCAAATGATTATAAGGTCGAGGTTGATAAATGTTAATTTTTTAGAAATATTTTAGTGCAGACATTATGAAATACTTTATAAAGTCACTAGATGAATTCAAAAGTGATTTCAGAATCTAAGTTGCGAAACTGGTTGCTTTCTCTGAGCAATAAACAACCATCTAGACGGATATTTATTGCTCAGATTAAGCACACAGCCAGTTTTCAATATTTGCCAAGTTTTCCAATTTTCCGATATTTTTTTCGATACTTTCCGAATTGTGCTGAGAAGTGAAAGCACTTAACAAAGTATTTAATTTAGAATGATATGCGATTTTACGTATATGTATAAATAAGTGCACAATTCAAGAGAAAAATGAACTATTTCTCAGAAAATATTTTATCAACCAATGAGAGAAAAGGTCTTAAGTTGATTAAGAAAAATCTTTATAATAGTTCAACCAATATAAAAATAGAAAAATAAAGTTAAATATTCATTACCTTAAAGCTAAAATTTTAAAAAAACAAAAATTTTCTTGATTTTTTACTCTTTTTCTAGGTTAGATTATTTTTTTAACAGACAGGACACACAACTTGCAAAACTAGAAAAATGGCTCTTGATCGTACTCTTTCCAATTAATAAGCAATGGCCACTGTTTTAGGTCATTTGAAAATATTAAAAATATGAAAACTTTACTAATTTATTTAAAAGTTATATTTTTGATTTTCATAATGCATAACAAGCAATATATAATTTATACTCCAAAATATTAATTCATAAACAATAAAAAACGTAACTAGTATTTCAGGAGAGCACTAGACTCGTCTTAATATTTAGTAAGTACTCGTAAATAATTTTGTCGTCTTAATATTTTTTAAGTGCTTACAAAGTTCTCGTCTTAATATTTAAAATTTACAATTACATTAGAAAATAATATAAACGTAAAACAACCTGCAGAATTTGAAGCATTAAAAAAATCTCAATTTTAATTTGAAACTTTAACGGCTATATGCCTTATTAGATTATGAGTTGAAATACAGTTTCGATAATATATAAATTAAATTTACGATAAATATAACAAACAAACATTTTAAATTTGCTTATTGGCAATAAGCAAATTTTTCATAATTTTTATAAACAACATTAACGTCACTAAGACAATGCTTCTGGCATTTAATATTTTTTTATTTGATCGTCTTTTTTATAAATGATAGTAAAACATCTCAGTACCATAAGAATATCTTTTAGTCTAATAATATCCATAAATTTTAACAACTGTAAAAAAAAATTCTCTTCCAGATTAAAATAACACGCATTCTCAAAATATTTAATAGATTAAAAATACTTAACGAATGTCAGATCGACATTATTAGTAAATTATCCTAAATATAATTACATCGCTTGATTCTAGCAAAGAACCAAAACAAAGTAAAAAGATTGAGTGAGAAACGTGCGACAAAAAGAACTATCGTTTGCGTTTCGTCTTCGCAGTGTTTGTTTATAAAAAAGGAAGTCATCGAAAAAAAATCGATCGATAAATTGCGAAGTAATGTGAAACAATAAAGGTTATAACGTGCATTCTTCAAGGTTGACAGAATGAAGTTGGAATGGTTGAAATATTAAACGCCTTGAAAAAACGATTTAGTCTAGTAATTTATGTTACTATGTTCGTCTAACCAGTGCAGATTTTGCAGCTTCATCAAGTAAATTATTTTTGTCACTTTCACTTGAGAAATATGCAAATTTCCCACATTTAATCTTCCGAGTGGATTCGAATACACATAAATTAGCCACGCAGCCATCTCAGGGTTGCTGCTGCTCGTAATAACCTTTTTTTCTTTTTTTTTTTTTATTGAAGACTAATTATCCTCGTCTTGGTTAATAAAAGTATATGAAGAAGGATTTTTATTCTAATTTTTCTGTTTATTTCAATTGGAGTATTTTGCTCAAAACTTTCAATGTTTTTTTTTATTTCCTTTCGCAAAAGAAATATAAATTGAATAACAGATTTACATTTTGGTTATCAGCAAAAATAAGTAAGTAAATGTAAACAGTGGCACACACACATTTGCTTATAGCAAATAAGTTCGAAAGAATTCAAATATATTTAATTTTTACTATCGGAGCACGAATGCAGTGTGGCAAATAAAGCAATTTTTATTTCAAAATGGTATTTTAAGCTATATATCCCACTTTAAGTGGTATATTTTTCAAAAGCTACATCAAATATAGTCCCCATTTTAAAGCGTCGGTCTTCTGAACAGAAGATAATTGATTCAGTCCTGGTATAGTCTATGCATGTTAATTGATGTAATGAAATAATCCTTATAAAAATAGACTTTCATTTCACTTTCAATTAAACCACTTAAAAATATTTAATTAGAAAGTATCAGATAAAGTAATAGAAGTAAAATGTTAGAGGTAATAGAAATCATAATTTAATTAAATGTATTATAAATTTTTACGTTAATCTCTCATACAAACGTGAGATATTGTGATTTATACTCATACAGTGTTCTGGTTTCATCTCCTATTTTATCAAGGCGGTTAAAAAAATCAATTTTGTCCTTATAAAATCAGTTGTATTTTATCCACTTGAAATCATAAAGAAGTTAGTTCTGAAAGTTACTTCCATCAGAAAAAATAAAATAGCTATCATGGAAAAGTAGACAGTAGAAAGTATATAATTTCAATTAATGTTAATATTTCCCTTTAATTCTTCTGGTTAGTATATGCGGTCTTTTGTCTTATACTCATAAAATATCCTGGTTTCATCCAATAGCATATCGGAAGAATTAAAAACCCAGTTCTCTCTGATCTCTTAAAACATGAATGTATGTTTCACAGTTAATAATCACATGGAAGTTAATTTGAAAAGTTAGTTCCATCAGAAGAGAGATAAAATAATTATTACGTGAAAGAAGATAGTAGAAAATATGTCAAAACTAAACTCTGGGGCACAACAGTCCATATGAGTACCGATCTGCACTCTGTTTTCTTGACCAATAGCACGGGGTTGTGAAGTCTATGTTCCAATTAGGGGATCAGCCTAAGACAAAGCACTCAATATTTAGTTCCCAAGCATGCTTGGTACTCAGTTTTAGTGACCTACTGAAGAGATGAAAGTCTGAGTCGACCTTTGCCCAGTCCGAGTATCAAACTCCAGACCTCTTGCTTGGGAATCAATGAGGTAAATGGGAATTTATTTGCCTTATACTCAAAGAATGTCCTGGTTTTATCTCATAGCTTATGAGGACGATGATAAAATGGCATAGTTCTCATAAAATCTCTTTGCATCTTACATATTAAGCATTAAGATGTAATTAATTTGGAATTGAAAGTGCCGATTCAGATATTGTTTTCATCACTCGAGAATTTTAGACTGGTTATATGCGAAACATTTATGTGAATACAATAAGAGTATCCTGATTCCGTGTAGTAGATAATCAAACAGTTGTAAGTCGTAAGGCTATTTAACTAAATATAATGTAAAATATTTTAATTGATAATGGTCCATATATTACCTTTCTCTGAGGAAAAAAAAAAAACATTTTTATTCCCAAGCACCCACAACGACCAATGTGAGTGGAAGAAGCAAAACTACAACATCCCCCTAGTCACTATGCCACAGTTAACCCACAACCGTAATGTAGAACACTAGAAAAATACTTTTATAACTAGTCCTTTCCACACCATAAAAATCTAATAACAACTTTAAGAAGGAAAAGTGGTTCCTTACGTAGAACAACATAATCTTTTATTGTGTAAAAAGAATTATCTTATAACTTCAGATACTTTCTTTTTTAATAGTGGAAAACAGTTAATTTTTTTCGAAAAATGGGAAATAATTCATTCACACAAAAGTATACAAAATCATTTCATTTACAGAACCTTCGCAGCATCCAATCCGCATTTAGTGAAACTATCCGATATAAATAAAAATGGGATAACAAAAAAGATAAATGGATCTCTCGAATATATAGCAATATACAATGAACAAAGTAAGATTTATTCATTTCAAACTAACACACTAAGCTAGTGGAATGTTATCTACTAAAAACTCGCATTGATACATATTAACATAGTGTTCGGAGTTCAGTTTCAACCATATAGCTCTGTCAAATTACCATCGAGTGCAGAAGGTAGAGCGTAAAAGCATTGTGGCTTGATAAATCAATCAATCTAATGTTCTTGAAAGCATAATTTCATCCTTTTTAGTTTTCTTTGCTCAATTAATCGAAAAGGCATTTTGTATTACTCTTGAAATTTCTTAAAAGGATTCTTTTTTGTTTACTTTCCTTTTTTTGTGTACATAAATATGATGCAATTAACAATTCCATCAAAAATTTATAAAATACAGAACATAATAAGAAATATTCAATGTAAAATGCACTTTTATTATTTCGAATTACTTATTTTACAGAAAGAATTGTCTCACTGTAAAAAAGTAATTGGAAATAATAAAAAGTGCATTCTTTAATGGTGCAATGAAATTCATTTTGACAAATGTATTTCATTGCGCCATTAAATTAATAGTCTCGTGTGATTTCTCTCCCACTATCTGCATTTGTCCATTGAAAGCCTCCTAATTTCTCTTAAGTGGGGAGATAAGTGCAAATGTACACACAGCTACTTTCAGAAATGCATTTGAAACGTAATTGTAGCTGATAACACGGTTGGAATTGATAAAAATAAATAATAAGAATCTTGCATCATAAGAAATTCCCTAAATGATATTTTAAACTAACATTATAAGCTATTAACTAAAAACATTCATTACTTTGATATTCTGCACAAAGAATATATTTGTAGTTTATCATGTCCTATTCCTCTCACAAAAAGTCACAAATAATCCTACAAGATTTCCCTCCGCAATTTTCAGTAAAAATATAGCCGTCAGCAATTTCATTTAGCATATACAGATTTTACACCATCTATTATCTATTTATTGCTCTCTCTTTCTCTCTTTTTCTTGGAATATAAAATCTGAATTTTAATAATCATTATTCCAACAAATTATTGAATTTTTATGAATGTCTTAAACTAGGGTAGACAGATTCTACGTGAGACAAGTTGTTTCACAAGGCCAGTTAAAGTTAAAAAGAAATTAAAAAAAATCGAAGGTTTACATCTGCATATGAATCCTAACTGTACATTTATACTCTCAAATTTACATTTTATTTACAATATTTAATTTTCATTACCTTTTTTATGGAATATTCAAATACTTATATCATAAAAATTAAGCCCTGTGATCATCCGCGCCATAAAGAAGCCTAATTCACGCCAAATCGGGAGCAATTGGCCTTTACTAAGGAAAAGATTGCCAATCTCTGGGTCAAGCCATTACTTAATTCTAGCAATACTTTACATTAAATTATCACACTACACTCCCAATGAGCCCATAAGATTAAATTGACGCATATATTTTAAAGTTGATTCCACATATATTCATTTTTGAGCTACGAATTCAAACCACTCGTAGCTCAGGAATAGGTGGTCAGGAATGAACTCTAGAACTAAAGAACAGAGATGCCAAAAGTAAATTATCTTCTTAATTTAAGCCTTCTGCAAGTCTCAATCAGGATTTTCTTTTCAAGCTTTGATGTCAAGTTTCAGCCTAAATAATATGAACTTGAAGAGTTCAAACTAAATAACCGATATCTTATTTATTTATTATGTAAATAATACTATATCTTATTATAATAAGCTATCGATTATTTGATTTATTAATATTTCTTGTATTAATATATGAACAAATATTTAAACTGGTGAAAGCTAAAACCCATATATTTATTACTAAAATATTTCAAACAGTTTTAATAAAAGTTTAATATTTATGTTGTTTAAATTATACATTACGGAAATTAAATAATTCAAATAAAACCTAAGACCCACGGCTCTAATATTAATTTTATTTCCATAGACCCCATTTAAAATTGTTCACGTGTAATGATATTGAAATATGTAATGATATTGTAAATTTTATTAAGTAAGTTTATTTTTTATATAAAGTATTTTTATCAACTAATCTTCTTAGAAATTATAATTCAGATTTAGAAAAACAACACTCCCACTTTAAATTGCATCAAATTTTACATTTTTATTTATAAAATTGCAAGTGCAATCTACACAACTGTACAGAAATTGTTAAAATCCATTTCCCTTACATTAAATTTTGCAAGTGCACCTTATAAGTAAGCACTTGTATTCATATGTAAGCACTTGTATTTAATGAAATAACTCAAACACACGTGTCTTTCTCTTAATTATATTCTGTAGGTATTCCATGAAAACAATTATTAATATAGTTGGCAAATATAGTTTTAATTGAAAACTATGAGAAAATTATTGCAAATACTTTTATTTAAATGAAACTATTTAAGTAAGCTAAATAAATAAAAACTCTTTTAAAAATGAATGAAAAATTTTTGAGTTAGCTAATTATATGGAAAACTTTTGTCGAAGTATACAAATGATTTTAATATCTGTAAATTTAGTTCAATACTTAATTGCTAAGAAAATCAACTTACTCATCAAGCTATTCATTACTATGGTAAACAACTTTGATACATCGGCTTAAGAGAAATGACTTTACAGTTGCATAGCAATTATTAAAAAGATTATCTAAAGTGTTCTAAGCGCATCACTTGGGAATGCTTTTCTCCATTTCTTAACCGAAGACAAATGATGAGGTGGATGCCAGGAACAATTATGAATCTGTCCATATTTATTTTTCTTCAATGGAGAGACATGAAACTAAACTAAAATCAATGTTACGACAACCCATATGAAGGCCAATTCTTACAGTGCCCATATCTGATTTCATGACCAAGACCCTAGGGTGCAAAACATACATCCAGATTAGGTGATCAGCCTAATGTGAAACCACCAGTGTTTAGTTCCCAACCAAGTTTCGTACTCAATTTTATCGAAACACGGAAGAAATGAAAAGTTGAGTCTGCCTTCCCCATCCCGAGGATCGAACCTTGGACCTGTGCCTTTGGTGCCACCACTACGCCACCGGGCTTTAGAGACATGGAACCACATTCAGTGAAAAAAAAAATTGGAATATCACTGGCTTCAAAATATGATCTAGTCTTTCAGAGACCCATCAAAATGGAGTAGCATCTTATAGAGTCTGTCAATAATTTGAAAATCGAATCCGTATTTTTCCCAATAAATCGTATTCGATTGATCCGTTTCTTTAGAGTTGCATCGTATTCTGGAATGCACCATAATTACAACACGAAGACGTTCTAGATAACGTTGGAAAAGGATTTCAATATGCATATTAATCTTTTGAGAAGATTAAAACTAGACCATATCTTGCGTCAATGACGGAAATACATTGTAGAAAATGCCAGAGTATATAATAGTAGAGAAGTAAAAGAGCAAACTTAAAATAAATTCGTTCTTAATAACAAAATTTTATCATAACGCGCGCGCGAATTGCCAATTCTAGATATTAATTAAAAAATATCACAAAAAAGTCAAGTAACACATGAAAATTAAAATCACTAATTAATTAAAATCACTTCGTAAAAAAGTTGTTTTTTTTCTTTTGTCTTGTGGTTTTCATTTCTGATTCTCTTTTCCCTAATGAAACAAAACAAGCCCCCTTGTACTTCTTAACTACTGTTAAGCAAAGTAGAGAAAATTAAGCAGACATACTTATCTCGAAATTTTAACACAACAGAAATATGTATCAAATATTTTAAATGTGTATAGACCTTCTCAAACATGACCCTCTTCAGATAATTCAGGAACCATACCTACTACATTCCAGATTCGAAACACGCAATTTTACTCCCTTAATCTATTACATCTCACAAACCATATAAAAAATTCATCAAACTATTTTGAAAAAAAAAAATTTAAGAAATAATGTAAAAATTTTAAAAGCAACTAAAACAGTATCATAAGTAGGGACAGCGGTAACTTGGTAAGAAAAGGATCCTCTCTCGGATGCTATAAAACAATGTAATCTTGACTCAACTGAATACTTGTGTATTGCACGTTAAATTTTTCAGATGATTCAATGTCTTCCTTGGTGTAACCTGGCGTAAAGAAGGTAGAGTCAGATTAGGAGTCAGTTTTGTCTCCTGAACCTAGTTCTAGTAGATGTGTGACTGTGTTTAACGGTTATCTGAACAGGAATAGACAGTCGAAAACATATTGCTGTTATCTAAATTACTCTTGAATGTTCAAAAATGTAATCTTGTATCTTACAATTGTTTGTGACTTTTCTGCATCATACAATTAGCAGGATTTATATTTGAGAAAGAATATTAAGGAAACATTGAATCGTATGTTTTGTCTCAACATGACTGGTGAAAACAATCGAGTCATCCAGCTGAAAATAACAAATATTTTTATGAAGGGGAAAGGGGATAAAAATATGCTTTCTATGATAATAAAATTTCGTTGAAATGAAAGAAAATCGATCAAAAAATTTCCTCAGTCCTTTGCTCCAAAGAAATTTTTGTTGCCAACCAAATGAAAGTAATTTTACTATGCACTCTGCATATCTTTACTGCAGTGGAATTTTCTTTATATACGATATAACTTCAATGGAGCTGAACTGAAATAAAATTTCAAACTTGATAATTAGAAACCTATATTTTTGCACTTTTATTTTTAAAAATTCAATCAAAAATATTTCAAAAAACAAAAGTTTCTGTCACTAACCATTTTTTGAATCAAATTAATATCAGAGTCTAAAAAAGACGCGTATTTAACTAATATAAAAAAATTAATCTGTTTAGCATAAGCACACATGCGGTACATATGGGCAGCATCATTTTATGCAATAAGCTGCTTTCTTACAGTTGATAAAAGAGTTTCTTTAATTTCGCAATAGTGAGACAAAATGTGACCAGCAGAAAATAAAAATTTTACCAAACTAGGGAAGCAAAACAGCTGACTGAGTCAAGATGTTAGGCAACATAAAGAATTTTTCATCGTTTCTTTTTGTTAACCTTATTTTCTTATTCTTATGATTCATTTTCCACGGGAAATAATATTTATCATTTGCTTTTTTTTAAACTTCATAAATGTAAGCCATTCGTAAGGAGATGTTATCTAGAACTGCTTGAAAATGTTTTTATCGTAACTTGTTTTCTGCATTTTTTGTATTTGTGTCGCACTGTAGCAACATATTTCCTTTATGTCCTCGAACTAGTTTAGTTTGGTTGGCAGATCTAAGGTTACTTTTAGCATACATGTACACAAATAATGGCCAAGGACTAAAATACTCTCCAGAACATATTTAAAACGCAGTGCTTCATTATTCTGATCAACAATCAAGAAAATCAATCGATATCTGAGCCTCCACATCTAAAGCATGTGCCACATCAGAGAATGTGAGACATGAACCTTACCAACAAAGCGCTTTTTGACCAAAGCAGGGACCGAACCTGATACCATTCAAATAGGAGATCCCAGTAGTTTTGGGGGTAGTATACAAATAAATCAAATAAAATAGCTTTTAATTTGAAGAAATGTATGCCCACATACTATATTGTATTCTATTCTCCACCTTTCTAATTATTATTAGCCTTACCATTTGTACCACAATATTTACATTACACTGCACAAGACTAATATATATTAGCATCTCTCAGTAGATATTAAAATACTAAAAAAATCTTATTTGCTTCTATCAGTATTTTAGTTCATATTACCTAACACAAACAGCAGGAACCGGTATATACAGTTTCAAAAAGCATCACCATTATCCTTTTCAAGCGCAGTTTTGAAAAGTATGAAAACAAGCTTTTATTAAAATAGAAAAAGCTTAAAATTTCGTAAATTTAGAGTTTAGGATCACTGATCTTTATGAAAACTATTTTAAGTATAATATTTGCATACAAATCATCTACACAGAATTTTCATGCACAATATGCTCGAAAAATTGCCAATTGTGCATCCTTCACTAAATGATTCCTTCGCTTACTTGGCTATTGCTTCGCTTTTCTATAGCAGTACAAATCCATAGTCAAGGAATCTTATTTTTTCAATGCTATTACACAAAATGTTTTTTCTATAATAGTTTTTCGATGCCATTATACAAAATGCTTTTGTATAATTGCTTTAAAAATAAGTCATTTGATATGGACTTTATTTTCATGAAAAGTAAATAATATACGAGTGCCAAATGTAAATAATCAAAGTCATGGTCAAGTATACATTTGTTTCGTTCTTAATTCTGAAAGTTCTTCTATAAGAAAAGAATTGTGCAAAGTTTTCTTCGCTATTTCATTCTTTAACAATATACAACGCCAAGATAAAATCAAAATGTTAATCCTTAACAAATTACAAGCATTTAAAAATTTTTTTATACATTAATAAGCAAATAATGACTATGAATTACCACATTCATTCGAAAAGAGGAAAAGTGTTAAAAACTTTTTTGAAAAAGAGAAAAACATAAGAAAGTTGCCTTGAAAAATAATAGGTAATACTATTATACATATTTAACATTTAAAAGTATAGTTGAATATATATATATATATATATATATATATATATATATATATATATATATATATATATATATATATATATATATATATATATATATATATATATATATATATATATATATATATATATATATATATATATATATATATATATATATATATATATATATATATATATATATATATATATGTATATATATATATGTATATATATATATATATATATATATATATATATATATATATATATATATATATATATATATATATATATATATATATATATATATATATATATATATATATATATATATATATATATATATATATATATATATATATATATATATATATATATATATATATATATATATATATATATATACATATATATATATATATAATAACTGGATGTGTTTTCTTTAACAAAACAAATGATATTTAAAAAAAATCAAGTTGTAATATCAAATAATTATTTAATATGTTGTCAGCAGACAAAATGCTTAGAACTGGTTTGAATAACTGTAAAACATTGTGCACATGCTTTACAGTTATTCAAACCAGTGTGTTTTAAAGCATGTGCACAAAACATTGTGCACATGCTTTTTAAAAATGAGCAGAAATAAGCATTTAAACGAATCAAAGTACGTACCTCTGAATTTATGAAGAGAGATTGATATATTTCCTTAAAAAATATCAAACGTATGCAAGGAAAACATCTTTTCGTAATGGACATTGGATCAAAGTGCCGCATAATACGCGGCAAATTGGCAAGAGTCTGTAAGTAAATGATATAAAGATTTTTATTAAAAAATTATTTAACATAACATATTTTTAAAGAAAATAATTTATATCATTAAATCATCAAGAATATCATTATAAAAAGTTGATTCGTTTAGAAATAAGCAGTTGAAGTCCAAATGCATTAGATTTTACCATTTTCTATCTTAAATAACTTCTGGAATATATATTTATATAATATATTATTTTTATCTTTGAGAAATATGACACGCTTCCCAATACCTTAAAAAAAGCTTGAAAACTTCTCAAAAAATTAAAATAAAATTCTTTTTTGAAAAATTTTCCCGACAGCGTCATTTTAAGGCTTGCTGACAGTGAAATTGACCTATATTTGACAGTTTATTTTCAAACATATTTTGCATGTTTGAAAATAATCAATTTGTTTACTAATATTAAGTACGTTTTATCTTTTCAGCTATAAATAGTTGAAAAAAAATTAATTATTCTTAAAGGTTATCAATAGATGGGCATCACATATACCAAATAGAGTTGCAAACATGACTTAAAATATCTAGAAAATCTTTAAATTCCGAAAATTATATCAGTTTAACGTAAATCTGACTTCAAATATGTTTGACCTGTCATGTTATGTTTAAAATGGCTTATTTGACAGGAAATTATGCTTTAAATTTAATTATGTGGCACTTAAGCATTTATTTCCGATGTGGAAGTAAAACCCACGATTTAATGAAACAGGGACCATTCGGCTGCTAATTCTGCAAAAATGCCATCACAAAGTAATGGATTTTACATTTCTTTAAATAATGATTAAAATTCTCTTAAAATATTCTCCAATTTTGATGACACTTCAAATCGTCAATAAGGACTAACTGAGATTTAATCTTTTACCACGATTCCAATCTCTAACAGATATGACAGATGTGCAACCTATTTACATTTATTTGAATAAACAAAAATGATCTGCAGAGTATAAAATTTCTATTTAAACGAGAGGCAGAGATTTTTGCTATTATGTGCAAGCTGCTTTAAACTATTGAACTAAAATTAAGGCATCTAAATGAAACAGTGGTTCATAAAAATGTTTCGAGAACTCCTCAACGATTAGCTAGATTTTTGTTATTGAAATTGCCTAAAATGATATAAAATTATTACAAAATCGCAATATCCAAATAATTGCCCAGTGCTATATTATTACTTTCAGTTGCTGAAGTTACCACAGGGACGGTAATTAAACTCCCACGGCAGCTGATATAATCAAAATAATATCGTCTGAGGGTCCTTTTTTATAGCTGCATCAGAAAGTTTCACCAGTATTTGAGATGACACAGATTCGAGAAGAACGTAGGCGATACAATTTTTATTTTACCCGCCACCCCCTTCCCTTGAAATACTTCACTCTATAGACGAACACGTCCTTTGGTGGCTGTTCAAGGTCATTAAAAATATGTATTACGTTCTAACTTTCTCTTCTCCCCTGCCCCTTTCGTTTTGTTTTGTTTCTACTTTCGGATACCATCTGAAGTAAAAACCATTTTTTCAGGGCACATGATATTTTTTAGGCAAAGTTTGAATTCAGAAAAATAGTCCTGGCAACAGGAAAGACGCAGACGTTTTTTTTTTTCATTTCAAATGAGTAGGTACTTTGTAGAATGACTCACTTTTACTAGGTTTAGTCCTGATGATATCTGGTGCATTCTGTAGTAGTTCATTATTAAAAGTAAAAAATAAACTGCTTTAAAAATGAGACTCTTTTTATTTATAATGACTGCAGAATAATAATAGAATTAAAAGCGAAAAACGAAACGTTACAATTTAAACTCTTAAATAATGAAGAATCGTAAGAAATTTTTAAATAATGAAGAAAGGTATTGTAAGTAAAAAGTTGATCAAGACACTTTAAAATTAACAATAATAATATGCTTATATTTTGTAACTAAAATACTGAAAAATAGTTTTCTGTTGCTTACATAAAAATAATAATCTGTAAAAGGATTACTATTCAACATATTATTGATATTATCCATTTATGGATTTATAACGTTAAGAGTTTATGCGCTAGTATATAAAATTCCCATAGCGCGATTTCTAGGAAACAGAATAACAATCCACAACAATCAGACTTTTCTCGATAATTTTCTATTTCTTGGAATTTTTTATAAAAGCCATTACTTCAATACGTTTGAAAAGATTGAGATTTTGCAGCAATTTCTCTCCATTTAATATAACCAAAAAATATAATATTACATGGGCTCATAAAGTTTAGTTATGTGGGAGTTTTGTAAAGGCGTCAAGTTAAAGTTTTGTTTTGACACTTTTTTTGTATTTTTGCGCTATATAACTCAATAGTAAAGAGTATTACTGACTAAATAGAAAATATATTTTGATATTTTGCGCAAGTAATATCTGGTCCGCTACAAAGAATAACTGTTGTAAACATTTCATTATATACAATGATCGCTAGTTATTTAACTTGTTTGGTAAATAAGAAAATTTTACTTGGAAATTTATGCTCTCAA
Organism: Latrodectus hesperus; assembly: GCA_037975125.1. NCBI lineage: Eukaryota > Metazoa > Arthropoda > Arachnida > Araneae > Theridiidae > Latrodectus > Latrodectus hesperus. The sequence continues at coordinate 41,695,857 of CM075859.1, read as the reverse complement.
TATTTTTCTCTTCAAACCTTTTATTAATCAAAAGCGAAAGATTAAAACTAAATTATTCATCTCTTAACATACAGATGACGTAAGATTTTGAAAAAGAAACCTCATATCGAAGCCCTTTCACGTCATATATATATATATATATATATATATATATATATATATATATATATATATATATATATATATATATGCTGCATGCTACAGCAAATTTTCATAAAGAGAACATAGAATTGCATATTGTATTTTGAAAATTTCACTGCACTAAATTTGTATTGCGTGGGCTTGTTGAATGGATTTATTATAGCAGGGTTTTCAGCAATTTATAAAACAAAATATTAATTGGTGAAATTAAGAGCATTCCTGGAACAAGACAATATTTTCGTTGAAATGCAATCGATTAAATTTAAAAATTAAAATTAAAAATGTATTTCTTAATATTTATTATGATCTATATATAATGTGAAAAAATCAATGACGTATTTCTACTCAATTTGAATTTTCATTAGTGAAAAATAATTACCTGTTAAAAATGTTTTCAAACTCTTATCAACTACCAAAATATTACGCATAAATATTGGTGATTTTTCTCGTAAATCGGTAATTGGATTCCTTAGAAATACAACAGTTGGTAACGTTTACTGCGCGGTGGATGTCATTACAAAGGATAGTGCGGATTCCACAAATATGATAATACTTCCGCTCTAGATATAAATTAACCGCAAAAAATGCTTCAAGCTTTTTCCTTTCATTACCCTTCTCCCAAACGCAAAACTATCAGTAAAAAGAACTCAAACCATATGAACAAAAGTTCCCTCTATTTTAGATTATTTACTTAAAACACAACTCCTTTTGTCTCTTCCGCACGATTTTCGAGTGTACACCAAACGATAATTTTATGTCACGAATTATTTTTTCCCATCAAGATAGAAATGATGACGTAAAGAGTGATGATTAATAAACAAAAAAGTTAGATTTTTTCCCTATTGATAACAGTGAATCATTTTAAAAAATTGTTTCGCGTTTAATGCGGAGTATTTTAATTATTTATCAAATGCTTTTTTTGATTTGAGCATTGAATACGATTATTATTGTGTTGAATCATAATTTCCGGTTGCCTATCTTTGCAGATTAAATCAGCTGAACATGGTCGGCCGTCAGATAATTTGGTCAATAGACGTGATCATTATCCCCCGGTATCCTTTACAAGCTTTAACAACACACAAAGAGCACATTTTTTTCAAATAGTTATCACTGAAGACAACGAAAACAATACTTTATCAAGAATCAAAAAGAAATAGTGAACTCTGTTATTTAAAAAAAAAACTGCATTGCGAATTGGTGAAAAGAAATGGGGAACCGCTGATATAAGTATTTTCCCTATTAATTGTAGTAACGCATATATGACAATTTTAACAAAATCGTGTGCTTATTTCTGGGAGCGAAAATGGTTCCATATCGGAAAGCTACATCCTTCTAACTAATCATATCACGGCGTATATAATTTAGTAAGTTAAAATCTGTATTAATTACGATTTTAATTATTTACTAACGCTATAACCACAATTTCAAAAAAAAAATTTTTTTTTTTTTAAAGTTGACTGGAGGTGGATATACTGAAATAAGTTTTAAATAATCCCGTGCATCCATTCTCAATTCAACTCAGGGCAAAAAATTTCATAATTTTTTCTTGTTTAGCTAATCTTCTTTAGCTAATTTTTTCTTGGATTGGCAAACAAAATTCTGGGGTTCCATTGCCAATCCACTTTATTGGACAATTATTTCTTTTAATTTATATCCAAAAAACTTATTCATTTGTTTATTTAATTTAAGATTTAACAACAAGAATCTTTATAAATCATGAAATTCGAATATTTAAATGTAACTTTGTTATCACCTTGACTGCGTGGGAGGGACATCACCCTCGTTTACAAAAAATATCGGGTTTGATACATGATCCCCAAAACTGTCGTACTAAAAGATCTCATCGAATTTTCTTAAGATCAAATATACGACAAGAGGGTCTCACTGCAAGTGTCGACCTTATTTCTAGAATATAATTTAAAATTGTGAGATGTCTGAATTTTATTCTAAATGAAGTCAAAATCAATCGGCAACAAACGAATTGTAACAAGGAGACAGATTACATAGATTTCTTCATATCAAGTGAAAGGGATATGGGTTACGCTCTTGATGGGTTATCCATCATCTTAGTAAAACGTGCAACTATTTCAGCAGTGTTGAAATTGAAAAATTTTGGTTACAAACTAAAAATTCACTTTCATATCAACCTCAACATGTAAATTTATCACAGAAAAATGGGGCTTTTGTAGGTTTTTAATTCCTTGTTGTGTATCGGAAATCAATAAATGCGAAAAAGTTTTTCCGCTTTTATATGGTTGCTTTTGAAAATTGTGCGTTTTGTCTTGCATTATTTTTCCACTGAAGTTTATTAGGTAAGGGATAAGCAAAATGATTAAAGCGACCCTATCAATACAAAGAGCTTTTAATTATATCGAATCATTTGCTTATCATTTAGTGATCATTTTGTTGCTCCTAAAGTGCCTACAATTTTATTAGAACTTCGAAATATTGCCAGCATTCCTGTACGAATTAGAATTGAACCCAAAGGTCGTAAAATTGAAGGCCAAAACGTTGGTAAGTTTATAAACTGGAGGCGGCAAGTTGAGGGTTCTTTGTGGGACTCCTACTAATTCGGACTATGGTTCATTCGATCTGCTTTTCCACCACTATTTGACAATTATTTTATATATATATATATTTTATTTATATCAACAGTATTACATAAATAAATTACAAGTAATATATTATTTCCAATATGACCATATTACTTTAAGTACCTGTTACGTGATTGTATTTATGCCATTTATACAAGGGCACTGTTGTCGAAATATTTATATAACAAACTTATTTTCAAATCGTTCCTGTGATTTATCAAGATTTTTGAAATTAATATTACTCAAATTTAGCTTTTGTGTGGTTAGTATATCAGAAACAGTCGATAATAGCAGATACATATTACGTTTAACAGTCACAAAAGAAGCTTCGTATTTCTCAAAATGTGTACCAAAAATATAAGTTCTGAGATTATTGTTTTCTTCCTGGTGGGATTATGTGTTAATATAGTAATAAAGGATAACTATCCTCAAAATTTAAATGTAATCATAATGAATTTAATATTGTAGAAGATCTATATTGTAATTTAGAAAGGTATAATACCAGTAAACTTCTAATCAATTTCTTTAAGAACGTGGAATATAGAAGTTCTATGGTTTATTTATTTTATTACATTACATATATTCAGACTTGTATGCTTGATTCTTGAGATCCGCTTGTAAGTCTTCGTCGATAATAGGACAAATAGCACAATGACAGATGTACAACCACAGAAGAATAACGAAGAAAACACCCAGGGCCACGGTGGGAATCGAACCCACACTCCTACGCTCTCAAGCGATTAGCGGTGATGCTTTAGACCACTCAGCCACGGAGCGCCCAAGTTCTATGGAAAATGAGTTTTTATAGTTAGAGGTGACAAAAACTTCGCTACTTAAATCCTGTGTAACCGATGAAAATTGTGTGGTATTAATTCCAGATTTATAAATAGAATCCACTTCAATTTATCACCAATGACCGATAGTGTATATTTAGTGAAATGTAAATACATGATTGCAAACATTTATTAACATAAGCAGTTTCAACTATATTAATGAACATTGCTGAGTCTAGAGTAATGGTAATCAATTTGGTCATTATATCATTTACTAAATTATTCAAGCGTAATTAATAGGCGATAAAAGTTATCTTTGATGATTAAATTATTATATTTCCGCAGTATACACTGAATATATTTTTAAGTCAACGTACTTGTTTGCATGAGAAAACACTAATTAGTACCACAATTTCTTCAATTCACTATAATGTATGGTAAAATATTCTGTATTGTTGCATTAAATTCAATAATTATAGATTGATGAAGAGATAGGTAAATATTACTACTGAAAAAGTTTTAAATTAATTGTTTGGTAGAATAGAGATTGTTTTCTCCTAACGTATACTGTTCAATTCAATGAGTTGTTAAGTCCCGTTAGTATAACTACCTACCTACTATAAACCAAAAGTGAAGCCCGGTGGCTTAGTGGCAGTGTTTCACGCTCCCATGACACAGGTCCGAGGTTCGATCCTTGGGCTGGGCAAGGTTGAATCAGACTTCCATCCCTTCAGTGGGTCGATTAACTGAGAACCAAGCATGCTTGGGAACTAAACACTGGGGGTCTTACGTTAGGCTGACCATCTAACTGGGACATATGCTTCGCACCCCAGGGCCCTCGGTCATGAAAACAGTTATGGGCACTGTAGTCCTTAACCCACATGGGCTGTCGTGCCATGGAGTTTAGTTTTAGACCAAAAGTGGGCACATCATGGCTTAGCAGTTAGGCTGAGCTTGATATAGTAAATGAACACTACCATACTTTCCGGCACATATCCCAGAGTTTGCCTATACCAATTAGATGGAAGTTGCTGGGTGGGAGTCTTTGTAATACAGAAGCAGAAACCAAGCAGAGCCTCCAGTGCTTGACTTGAAACCTCTAGGGATATGAATTCACTTGGAAGACATTGCAACTATGATTAGTTTAACATATCTCCTTCAGTGAATACGACGGACTTTCGGTTATGATGGAATTCGAACCCACTACCTTCCGATACTGAGAGCAACGCCTTAACCAACAAGGACATCATAACCTACGCGCTAGATAGAGTGAAGATCCTGTGTTCAATACCATCCTCAATTGAAACATGGGATTTGCGTCTTACCTTTTTGACTGAATGTTTCGGAGTGTTTCAGGTTTCCTCCCTTGTGACGCAAATACAGCGGACTAATAAAAAGTTCTCTCATGAGATAACAGTACTTAATTAGAAACACAGTTCCTTAATTAGTAAAAATGGTTGTTACCTTTATAACAAGTCTTTTGCGTTTAGGCTTCCCTCTAAGAGATATAAAAAAATCATAAGTAAGTTAGCAAAATTTCATGACTTTGCTGCTCTTAAGAAATAAACAAGAACAAAGACATGTTTTCGTTGTCTTTCCCTGCATGCTAACTGCATGCTAACTGTCAAACTTCCCCCCCCCCAAATGTTAATAGTAAAAGTAGAAATATTCAGCTTTTTAAATTATTCTGCGTCTCAAATTTATAAAGATATACATAAATTGTATAACCTTACATTTATTTCACATGAATATAACAATACATATATTACCTATATACATATAAAATAACTTGTAATTTCAGAAAATTCCTTATTCTTATACCTCAACTGCTTTCTTGATTATAGTTACAGAACTTCCAACAATTTTCTTTGATCTATATTGCTTATTCCTTCATAATTATCTCACAATATGCATTTGAAAGACCATCAGAATCTTGGGTACACCTGGAAAGTTACTTTGACACCGCGTAGCGAGCAGTCGAATGGCAAGGAATTTAATATCCACCGTATAAATTGCCTTCCGGGAGGACTTTGCATAGACAGTGGGTCGTATTCACACATCACAAGGAAGGAAAACCCTGAAAATCCCCAAGCACCCACCCCGATAAACGTGTATGCAGAAGGCATAAATATGCACAACGTACATCTTCTGTTGCTTAATAAATGCTGGGATTGAACCCAGATCCTTAGCTTCAAACAGCTCTGTTCTATCAGTATGCCATGGTGAACCCTTGAAAAGTTATTGATTGAATCGTAAACTTTTCTTAGTACTCACCCACAGGAATTATGTTTATGTTCAATGTAATCCAACATATATAGTTTAGGGTATATTCAATAAAAATGAGTGTGAAAAATATAATGTATGTATCAAATTAATCCATTTAGTAAGATAGTTTATAAATTCATGACTAACTTAGTAAGCAGAAAGCCTATTTTTTCAAAAAAGTATATTCTATCATGTATAAGTAGTACATAACATTTTCCATTAGAAAGTTTTATTCTACTATATAATACATACTGTGTAACAAAATATGGCTGAAAGAAAAATGAGAATAATTTTTATTATTCTTAGTTCCATTTTAAATTAATCATTTTTTACAATAGTAAAATAAACTTTCAAGAAAATCAAAACTATGTCTCTTTTTTATTTTATATTATTAATTGCAATTTAATAATAAGTTATAAAATAATAATAAAGTTATAAAATAAATGTTGATAAATTGCTTAAAATTTTATGGCTAAACTTAAGTTTTAAGCCTTTGCTTCATCTACTTGTATTTTGCAATATGTGTTTTTAACATTAGAAATCTTTTAATTTTTTTAACACTAATGAATCTGAAGTGTTAAAATTTTTTATGGGATTCTAGGGCTTAAATATACTAACCCTTTTTACGTTTCCTATATAAACTAAATTGCAATTATTTAAGCGTTTTTAACAATTAAATTTTTTACCTATATTTTTAATATTAAAAATAAATGTGTAATTTATCAATTCAGTAAACTTACCATTAAATGTAAGAAATGCAGTATATTTTTAGAAACAACTTTTTAATAGTTAGTTTTTATCTTTTTACAATTTTTATTTATTTATAAGTTTGTTTATAAATTATATTTCATGAATTTTTTTTCTCTCCTTTATTTTTCATTGTCGATTGAATGTTCCCCAATCAAGTGCATTTTTTGCTTTTTGCGGTGTAACAAGTAATATCTAACATTAAGAAGTTAAATGTTGGTATTTGTGTCACTCTACCAAGAGCTAATTCATATATTTTTCAAGATACTATGTGAGAAATTAATCAAATTGTCATCAACAATGTCGCAAAGAAATTATAATATCTTTAGCCTTAGAAGACTGAAGATGCAGGAGGGATTTTTGCAAAGTTTTAGATCTTAAGTTAATCTTAAGATCTTAAGCAGAGTTTTAGATCTTCATTTTATATGTTTCCACAGAATAGCTATTGAAATCAACACTCTATCCATCTAGTATCTTTAGAACTCGAATTTCATTCGATGTACATTGTGGCAGTTACCATCAATCATTGATAAACTTAAAGCAGCTGCTGTGAAACCAGTTTACTCCATGAATAAATGGGTACATATATTTATTGATGAATCGCGAGATGCTCAAAATAGTTGGAGTTGATTTGTATTTAGAGTTTCAAACTCTTTATTCTTCTCTCGATCCATTTTGAACTAGTTTTGATGGAGAACTAGAGTCAATTAGAACGGCAATAGAACAAATTATTGTTAAAACAATTCAACACAAAACAATGTAATTTTTTTCCATTCCCCGTTTCATTCATCCAAGAGATTTCTGCATATAACGTTGCGAGATCAAAAATTTTTAAATATTGCAGAAGAACGCTTTATCATCTAAACTCAAAAAGGTGTTGTCTTACAATATAGATTTCAGCTCATGTTGGACACAAAAGTAAATAATAAATAAATAAACCATCTTAAAGAAGAACTGCAACTTCGCTTTAAAAATAGTAAGATATTATTTATATTAATAAACGTTGTGCTAAAAATTGCTTTGAAAGAAAGATATGACGTCACATTACTTGAAGAACTTAAGAATGAGGAACTCATTGGTGACATCCCTGACTACTCTCCTAGATACATCGCAGTACCGGCCTTCTGTTTGGAGACTGGTTGTGCTAGACATCTGGACTACATTGGTGAATACGAGGACTCTGTGCACTTTGTGTAATCAAAATTTTGAAATGGAGAGAGACTATTTACTCAAATGCTCTTCGTTACAGATACAAAAACTTATACAGTCGATATTGGCAAGCTAGATTGTTGACGCAATTAACATCCAATGACTAAACTTCTTTTTAAGGTCAACGTTGTGTGTGTGCCATGCGTTATCCCATTGGTTTAGTTTTAATACCGCCTTGTTGACTTTTCCTAACAGCTTAAGGCAATTTAACATGCACCGAGCCTTCCAAGAAGATTTTTCAAAGTGAGCTGCATCTACGTAATTTTTTAGTTTTTATATAATTACTGTTTCGTACTTTTTTGTTCTTTTGTAGTTCAAGTTTCTACTTATTTTTATGCTTTAATCTCATAAATTTTTTATGCCTGTGGTCAATATTATATATTAAATGTTTTTTAAATTAAAAAAATATTCTTTTAATATGTATTCGAATATGTTTGATTCGCGCCATCCATTTTCTAATAATTAGTGTTTTCCTTACTAAAACATCCATATGGTTTAGTGTAGCTCTTTTATAGAGTTGGTATGTTTACTGTTATTTACATGTAACAATTTGCAAATTTTTAGAATTCGATCATTGTAATTCAAAAGTTGTACGTGATATTGCCGATTACAGATTTTGGCACTACTTCGATCTCGAAATTCATAATATTTCAGTGGTTGTAAATCGCCATAAGTCTAGATATCCTGATTGAAATGTCGATCCATTAAAGGAATTCCAAAATAAACGTCCTTTACTTTGTTGGTTTACCAGAAGACTCACAAATTTAAATTTCTTTTTCGGCGTTCAGAAGGAGAAATTGTGCATTTTTTTTCTGTTCAACAGATTTCAGAAGATAAAACTGTCAGATGTGCTGCAGAATTTAAAAGGATTATATTTCACATTGTCTTTTCATTTGCAAATTTCGTCTCCTTTTGTTTTCAGATTTAGAAGCATTTTAAACAGTAATCTTTTTAATGTGTTTAATTGAATGCAAACTATAATAAATGAAATTTTACCGAAAAATCTCCAGCTATTTTAAAAAGTTCTTTTTTCTTTTGCGAAGTGTTTGATATTTTGTTTCCTTAATTGAAATCTATAAGAAATTAGAAGCCTTTTTTTAACTTATGTTTTATTTTCTTATATTCCTGCCAAATAAATGTGAATCATTTATGTTAAATTTGTAATCACATTTAACTTACTTTGAAACAATAAATCGGTGTATGAAAATTTTTAATGTTAATGATTTTGGGCTGAACATAATTACTTTATTTGTATTTTCGCATATGAGTATGAATCCGCTCTTGAAAAACATTTCGCATAATTTAGTTTATTACTCAAAAACAAAATTTATGAGCTAAGCTGCTTAGAAGTTATTTTTAATGAAATCAGTGTATTTATCAATACAAACCCTTGCAATTTAATTATTTACAAATTTTATAAAGGTCAATATAAGGAAATATAGAATGTTAACGCTCATCATAAGTATTATAGTTCATTATATCTATGTATTCTGTCAATTATATTGATATGAGAATATTACACATAGAGAATATTATAATGAGTATACAAATAAATCACAGTTCTTTGGGTTACAAATGATATGCAAGCAAGCTCTATAGACTTGAGTACGTAAGCGTTTAACGTTTGACTCATCATAAGATCTCTAAATGATTTATTGCTTGCTGTATCGTTTAGTTACTTTGATACGAAAACGATACAGGAATAAAAAAACAGATATTTTTTATGTGAATATTTGTATGTGCTCTTGATTCTTTTGCATAATTTAGTAACTTAACTTTAAGGAAAAATTTATCAACGAAAATACAGGAATGCTATAGATTAAATATTACTTCTTTCTCTGCAAAAATCTCAATGATTGCGGTATTTTACAGTAATTTGGAAATTTTATAGTGATTGGCATAGGTAAATGAAAAGCATTTATTTTGAAAAACGTGATTTCGTTAAGTAAAAAGATTAAAATTCAAAAACGTTACTAAAATTCGTTCTTTCAAATTTGGAATGTTAACTAGATTCGAGGATTCGAATTTACATCTTAATAGTATAAATGCTATTTTTTAATGAAGTTTAAAAGAGATTTTGAAAACTGATGACATGTATTAACATTTATTTGTGTTTCATTTAGCTGATTTTATATGAAGTTTATCAAAGAAGAATTTAATCTTACAGCTTTTTAAAAAAGAAAAAATATTTCTGAAACATAATGTGCTACACAGAAAATATACTATGCTCTTAATAATTATTTAGTTACTATAACAATAAACTATACAATTTCCACTTTTACTTTAACGCTGCAAGGAAATGTTAATGATTGTTTTTTGATAGCAAAATTTAGTCTACTCTAGTTTGCTATAGTTCAAATATGTTTTACTTGTTATTCTTTGGCATGATATAATTTCTATAAGTATGAAATATTACACGTAAAATGATATTATTTTACATGCTTTATTGTTTAGTTATAACAATATTAAAATGTTAAATAAATGTAATTCCATTTCCTTTTTTAACAGGACGCAGTGTTGCAAACAAATACATCAAAATATTTTACGCACACATGAGAAATACAATATATAACCCTTTCATTCACTCAGAGTTCACAAATTCATAGTTAAACAATACATAATTATTAAAATTAATTAAAGCACAAAAAATTTGACAGTAAATAAGATATTATAATGTGAAAGGCGAACAAAAATTTAATGTAATATATTAATTCAAATATTATAAATATATCTTATAAATATAGATTGGTATGTAACACATAATTTTCATTAAAATCTGTAAGAAAATATTTTTATTATATAAAAATACTCCATTTATTATAAAATTTAAATGTCTACTATAGAGATTAATTATATCAATTATAATTGAGTTTGATATCTAATTAGAAAATTTTCATTAAAATTAACACAAAAAATTTAATTCCCATATAAAATTTTGTTTCGTTATTCTGTATCTTTTATTTAATTTTACATAACTTCAAACTTAAATAAAAAAATTAACTAAAAATACTTGATTTTATTTTAAATCTGATTTTTCAATATTGCTATGCTTTCTAAAATGCACAAAAATTGTATTTATAGCAGTAATGTACTATATTAAATATAAAATTGCTACGTTTATTAACTCATGGATTTTATTCATTCTTTTTTTTCAAGGACAAACTGTAATTAATAAACAGAAACATTTTCCGATATCCTCTCTTTTCCAGTCAAATAAATTATGTTTCATTTCCTATCATTTTTATCTTTATTTATTTATTTTGATGAAATTTTCGAACGACATATGGTGAAAGAGCTACAGATTTATTAGAAATTATATCTGAGTTGTCGTCTACTTTTGTTTTCTCTTTTCACCACAATGAAACCCTTTCTACATTCTGTCGGGAGTAGTTTTTTATCAATGCATCTTTCTCAGTCGTTTGTCAGGCAATATTTATTTACTTGCGACTAGTGTCTCAAATATATATGTCAGCTCCACATTTCTTAAAATTTAACTCAAAAATCTTATAATCTATTTTAATTTTTTTTCTTCATTCTCAAAAGATATCTGGTAGAAAATACTATATGAAAAATAATTATTATATAATTAATAAGAATTTTGAAAAAATGCATATGAATTTGTTTCTAATATTGTAAATCATCAGCAAAAAACACTCTAATTTGTTCTTTTTGCATGAAATACCTAAAAATAATCAATCTAGTAATGTATATTTCTCTTACCAATGTTACGGATTGAATATGTTTAAAAATTTCCGTAATATATCTATATATAAATCTCTTTATTTAAAAATCTTTATTTTTCAAAAATAGATTTTACTTATTTTAACTGAAAAAATTTTTGTTATATTTTATTAAATTATAAAATAATTCTAGAACAAAATTGATTTTTAATGGAAATGCATCTTTGTAATTAATTAATTTATTCTTGGATAATTCTAAATATAATAACAATTTAAAAGAATAAAAATTTGATACTACAACATTAATATTCACTAGGTAAAATAATTAAGAATGCATACATTTATTAATAATAGTTTGGTCACACATGATTTTATCTCATAAAAATATATTTCAAATAAAAAAGTATGTTCTTACAAAAAATTTTTACCTTATTCTCTTTAGTGACTCATTTACGAGAAATTATTATTATTGTTACAAATGGTGATACTGGTAATAACTAATTTAAGAATTGAGTATTTAACTCAACGAGAAAACTTTAATAGCAGGCGATTTCATTTCATAAAATGATCGAGTAGAAAATGTATTCTAAAAGGAATATATATGTAATATTTTATATTTAATTAACTATTAAATTTCATATGATTATTATACAGTTGTTATATATTTTTAAGCATTTACATATGCGTTATTTACATTTAAAATAATTTCGTTTGATAAATTAATTTTATTTTAAAAATATATTATTTGTTTTTAACTGAGATGTGGTTTATACAAATAAATACGGTATTTTTTAATACAATTGTAATTAACATCAAATATGATAGCCGATCTATTTCTGTTATAAAAAAATTTAATAAAATTTGTTGTTTACTCAAAAATTTGAATTCAATTTTTTAATATTCAAATACTGTGAATTTTTCAAAAAAAATTCTTATTACTGAAATAGTTTAGGCAAATAATTATATTTTTTATAAAGCGAATTTTGAAAAGTGTTTTAATTTCATTACAATAATTAGTTATTCCTCTATGCATAACATAAATTTTTAGGGTGCATTAAAATAAAGATATAAAAGAACTTACCGCATTACGATGACAAATTGCGAAAACCAAACGAACTGCTCAACCCAACCTTCCACAATAATTTAATCCCTTAGATTGTCTCTTACACGCGATTCTGAAGTATAAACAAAACCTTTAGCAAGGGTTCTCCCACGTTTTTTCACTGAAACCAGTCAAACGATTTCCGAAAACCAGAGACAAGCATATGATATTTACTGCGTCCTACACGCATTTGCGGCTGCGGTGTGTATGTGTGTCTCCCATTCTGCAACAGGTTCAAAGAAAGTGATTTTTCCCCATCTGCTTTAAAAATTCCCTACGATGTCATTTTTCCCTCATAGACCGATCATGTTGCTTTGAAAGGATTAGAGAAAAATATCAATTCTTCTAAAAAAACATTTCCCAGTGAAGAAAATGATAATTTATAATTATTCTCTTGAATTTGTTTTTATTTGTCAATATTACTGCAGATTTTTTTATGTACCAAATTTTGATTTTGAATTTTCTAATTAGAATCATTACCTAAATATTTATAAGATCAATGATAACTTTTAAATATGCCTGTGAATATGTAATAAAGATGGAAATAATAAAAAATTACATCTTTTTTATGAATTTTAAATAAAACATTTTCTTCCAAATGAAATATGCGCTCTTTTATAAATTACCAAAGAAACTGAAATTTATCAATAAACGTAAGTTCTGAGAACTGATTTGATTTTATATGTGCCTATCTGAAAGTTATTTGAAGAACACGTTTTTGCTTATTCCGATACATTTTTGAAAAAAATAAGCGTAAAAAATACTTTTTGGAAATGAATTAAAAGTAGAAAGTATCCTGAATCATTTCGAATTAGAAAAGGTTTACACATTTGTATGATTATCTTTTAAAAATCAAAAATTTTTTATGATTTAACTTTAAATAATTCGATAATCTTTTCATAATATTCCTTATAATTAAACCTTATTATTCGTGAAACTTTTAAGAATATACTTTAATATTCAAAAACCTTTGAGTTTTAAGGATTAAAGTCGAAAATATTTTACGCTTAACCTTTAGGATTTTAAAATATTTCTATTATTCTTTAGAATTGTAAAAAAATTCTAATTACAAATTATGAATAAGAGAGAAGGTACATTTAGAGCCAGAGATTTATAATTTAATCAAAATCTAAAAAACAATATCTTAAAAAATAAATAAAATTAAAATTTTATAAATTAACATCTTAAACGATCATATATACGAGCATATATAATACGATCATATATACGAGATTTGGAATCAGTGTTAATTATAGTCATTCATTTTCTCATCGAAATTAGTATATTTCTTGTAGTGAAAAGATACTGCTAATGTTGCATACAATGCCGCTTTTATCGAACTCTATAAAGGAAGTGTTTTTCATATTTAATTATTTTTATTTTCTTAATAATTAATTAGATATTCGAGACTAAATTTTATCAAGACGTTTCTTCGATATATTTTCTATTTTATATTTATAATAAAAGTATATTAAAATAAAATAATAACATTTTTCTTTAAATAGTACTACTTTGGTACTTGTTTGAAAGCACGTGACTTCTTCAATTACTTTTTTATAGAACAATTGGGTAGGTTACGTCGTAGTCTCCCTACCATAACTTCTGAACCCCTTAGAATTAATGGTAGGGGGACTACAAGGCGCGATCAATGCAATTTTGAATACCTTAATAAAATATTGTCTTAGTTTTCCGTGGGAGCTGAGAATGTGTTCCCAATTTAGTTATCTTGATTTTAAGCTAAATATAATTATATTTTAATTAATTTATTAAATTTTATTCATTTTATGTTAATATTAGATCAATCATTCTAATATATTCTGTCTACACTAAATATAAATTTAAATAATTTAACCAATTGGACTTTCTGTGAAATATTCTTGACATTTAAAGCAAATATAAATTCTAGAAATAAAGTATCAGAATCGAGTAAACATACCAAGAGAATATGTGTGCGTGAAACATACTAAGAGAATGTGTATTTGAAACATACTAAGAGAATGTATGCGTGAAACATACTAAGAGAATGTATGCGTGAAACATACTAAGAGAATGTATGCCTGAAACTTACTAAGAGAATGTGTGCGTGAAACATACTAAGAGAATGTGTGCGTAAACATACTAAGGGAATGTGATATGTGTATGTATATAATTATTTACATGTAGACAGAAAAGGATGAAAAAGGGAAGAAGGTAGAGAGAGATTAAATATCATAATTATTATTTCTTAAATTATGCTGGAAATTTAGAGTAAGGCAAAATTTTCTAAAAGGTAATTTTGTGTGTGTTGCATATAAAAAGAATCTAATTAACATATATATATATATATATATATATATATATATATATATATATATATATATATATATATATATATATATATATATATCATAAATTAACTGGTACATTGAATATTACCAAGAACGAAAAGCATTTCATAGTCTGACTTGTTTAATTTTGCTTTATCACAATGGTAATATTTTAAATTTTATTAAAAATAAAGTAAATGCTTTTTATGGGATGTATAAATCATGATTTACAAAAGTTAAATAATGGAGGCATAAAAATTGATCATCTCACTGCGGTAGAGATAAAACTGCCAATAATTTCTGATTGCTTGCAAATGTTTTAAAAACACAAATTATTAAATGTAATGTTTTAATATATAATTATGTATGTTTACGAGGATTTCAATATAAAATATCAATATTTATATAATTCCAAATAATATATATACCTACTATTAAATTTCGCTAACTAATTAAATTTCTCTTTGTATCATTTGTGGTACAAAATAATTTCTCATTTGTCATAATATTGTTGTACTAATAAATTATTTTTGAAAAATAAATTAAAAAAATGAAATAAGAGTTATTAATAATAATTGTTTGTGTTTGAATTTTATTATAACTAATATCCATAATTAAATTTCTTACGATTTTGGAAAATTATTTTTCATTATTCTATAACATAATCTATCAAACATTTATACATATTTGTATAATTTATATATCGATTATATCTGATTCCAAAGCCATAGGAAACTTGCAATTTTAATTTATTTAAAATTTATTCATTGGAGTTAAGTTTTCAACTGTTAAAAAGACACTTCTGTGAGGAGTAGTTTCTGAAAAGTATGCCAGTTTCGATCGGCCCATTTCTGAAGGTATCTTTTTAAATATAATTTCATTAATGGCTTAATGGTGATATTACCATCAACAATAATTTATTAATTTTAACTTAAATAATTGAAAAAATCAGAAAAATTAACATTTTTGCTTTTAATTTAATTTTTTTAACAACTCATTTGTTTAATATCTCAGTTTTGAAAAACCGACCTTGAAAACGCAACAATGATTTGTTCGTTTAATTAAATCCCCAAGATGAATAGCTCTATTCCTTCAGTACTTGTAGGTTCTGAGCTTTCATGTCCAATAGACAACATCTCAAATTAAGAAGATTAAATGAAGAAGATAATATACAGTACAAAACTATTTCAATTACGAAAGTAGGTGCTAAACACGATTAGGAAGACAAACAAAAATCAAGGTATTTCTATGTAGTTCTATAATGCCCATATTTAACACATAAAAACTAGTCCGAAATGTTTTTTAAATTTTGTGCAAATTCCTCATTTTGGGAAAATTTTCCTACATTTTTTTCTAAAGAATATCATAAGGGGGTTACATCATAAATGCATATTAATCAAAAAAAAAAAAGTATTTTGCACAGCTCTTTACTGCTAGCCATTTTGACAAAAATAATATCATCAATTTTCGCACATTCTCCCCTTTTGCAGTCAATTGGCCTTAATTAATAAGGAGAGATAACTGCAAAATACTTATTTTATAACACAGAATAACGAATCCTTTGAATCATTTTTTCCTTCCAGTCTTTTGAGAATACAGTCATTTCTCTCAATCTATTTCTACACCAACTAGCTTAACTCCCTAAGGTAGTTCATAAAGAAAAAGTGAATAGTAAATGTTGTTTTTAGTTAAAGTGAATAGTAAATTTGTTAATCAAACGGAATCCTACCTCTTTTTCACAACACTCTGTTACCATTATTTTGAAAGGGTTATAAAAAAGTATAGTCATTTCTCTCTCTCTCTCTCCTTTTCAACTAATTTTTATGCGTACTAATTTTGCTCATAACAAAGTAAAAAAAGCACGCAGTTATTTGGCAAATGGAATGTCTTTTGTATAACATTTGTTTCCAGTCATGAAAATATACGTTAAAGTCATTTCTTTTTCAACTGATTTAATTGGTAAAGAAGCGAAAATTGCTCAGATTCTTATTAATCAAACGAAATTGCCCATTTTTTTCACTCCACTTTATCTCTAATCATTTGAGAGAGAGGATGCACAGAGAATAGTTATTTCTTCCACTCTCTGCTCTTCAACCATATACTGGCTTAATTCAGTAAAAAAGCAGGTAGTATATAAATGATATGTACATTTCTCTTGTTAAAAAAAGAAAGATCTAACAAAGTAAGAGGATTTTAATAAAATTGATGTAAAAACATCAAAAACCTTAGGAAAAATAAGAATCAGCAAAATCTTTTATAAAGTATATAAAGAAAAATTCGTTGGTACAAAACTATGTGGATAATCCAGTTATTTCAAACCGAAACAATCACTCAAAAATCTGAATTAAGAAAACCTAATTGCTATACAATATAAATTTCATTAATACGAATTAGTTTGGTCAAGATTTTAAATATTTAAAAATCACCAGCATCATTGAAAATTCAGCTATCTAATCCGAATGGTAAAACATGTAACAATAACCACCTGCTTTCGACATGCTGGATACTTACTGCAATCAATAGAAATAAAAACCTGTGATTAGCATTATTTTTCTAAACTCTGAAAAGAATAACACTTTCACAAGTTAAGTCTCAGTTAACACATCGAATTTTCTGGACTAAAACAATCAATACTTTAATAGTTGTGGCTACAGATCACTCAAACTACGGAAGTTTCCGATTTTAACAAACACCACACTGATCATAGCAAAAATCTGAAGGAAGGAGAAAGCTGTATAAATCTGAGCTGCTATAAAATGGCAAAACTAGAAACCTCCTGGAAAAGATATCTACTACGTCTTTTCTAGGGTTTTGTCTAGTTGAAAGAAAATCTAGGATATTTACTGTCATTAGCTAAAAACTTGTCTACTTATCTCTTTCGAAAAATTGTACTGGATCAGATATTCTCGGTTATGAAAACAAGCAGCAGAGTGTCATAACTCTACACTTGAATTAGATATGAAGTAGCAATTTAATAAGATATCCACTCTGGAGCAGATATATTTCCTACTTTAAAACAAAAAACTATAGTCTCATCCCTAGTTTTTAGCTAATTGTTTAATAATATATCTATAACGTAAAGGCAAACAAATATTATTAGTTGCATTCGTATCTTATTAATTCCAAACAAATACGCTATAAAAACATTTACACAAACATTATATATATTGGTAATTCATTCATAATGTTGATAGCCATTAAAATGAGCGAGATCATAATAGCTCAGAACATGTAAGCATTTGCATCTTAACTAAAATAAGTAAGATATGTGATGATTTCTCAGCTTTATTATTTTTATTTTTAAAGTGACATAATTCAAATATTTTAAATTATCATAATAATTAGAATTGTTTAAAAATCTCTTTATCAAAAAGCAAAAGGGTAACTAGTAAACTTAGAATTCTACCTAACAAAACACATTTTTGTCGCTTTTCTTGTACAGAAAAATGGTTTTGCTGTTTAAGTTAAACTGTTAAAAATTTAAGTTTCCTGAAAATGAAAAGCAACAAAAATATGTTGCTGTTTGATATGAGCTTTTTTCGGAGTGGTTAATTTTGAGTTTCATTAGTTTAGAAGTACATGTGTGATAAGTAGTTGGTTTGATAGAGTAGTGATATAATTCTGAAGTAGATCAGCAAAAACTAATTAGATATTTATAATCCAATTCTGATGTTAAGGATATAACAATTACACAGCAATATTAAAATTAATCTAACTACATTTGTAGTGCAATTTCAAAACCTAGAAATTAATATCAAAATTTATTGCTCATTACATCATTCTGTAGGGTTGATAAGTTTTTTTCATGATTTGAAAGAAATGTCGTTTAAAAGAAACGAATTAGGCTAAAGCAGTTGAAATGGAATTAGAACTAAAAACTAACAGGAAGTAATTGAGCAATTTAAATTATTGACTTTCCACTTTTAAAGTGTTGTTTTAGCGAATTATATAATTCAACCATTTGAATGTGATAGATTTGTATGAACTGTGGTGAAAATTTTGAAAAATATCTCAGGGATATATATATATATATATATATATATATATATAGTTACGATTTCTTCGAGAAGACCAGAATGGGATTAAGATCCAAAAATAAAAAGAATTAGTTTTTTAAAAAAAATATAAATAAAAATAAAAAAATATTATTTATAGACCTTATTGACAATTACTACAAATATCAGTTTTTCCACAGGCTAAAAACCTGTAGTTTTTATAATATTAACAATTATTTAAAGCAATTGTAAGTTTTTAATTTAAAAACTAATATTTGCTTAAAATAATTGTTAAGTTTGGGTATGATGACTCGTTTCATAAAAATTCAATTATATATAGGTTTTTAAACGCAACTCGTATTACTGCTGCACTTTTTAAAGAAGAAACTTCTAGAAATATATTCCGTAAAATGCATTTGAAAATATTTTCATCACAAATTTTAGAGAAAACAACTTTCATTTCAATTTTCATTGAAAATTCGTAAGGTAATCATTGACATCCAATTTTTATGCATTTCTTTTCAGAAATTCTCCTCTGTAGAACAATTATGAGTTATAATGGAGAAAGAGTTTTGAGCCATTTGGATATCATAATGTGTGCAGTATCTGTCAGCATTCATTGATGTCTGTGATTTGAAAACAGACAATCTAATTGAGTTATATGCTAAATCTATCAAGTTTACTCTTGTATATACAAACTCATATAATAATTTTAAGATCCTTAAAATTATTCAGAAAACTGGTGATGTTTTAGAATCCCCTTTAAACTGCAGATGCCATGCGAACTATCCCTCGTGGGGATGACAGAGAGAAAGACAAACCATTCAGACAGTTGTTCTTTAATGAACACTTACAACCAAATCAGCAATACCATGAGCATCTTTTATCCATACAGACAGATATCCTTTCAAAATATTAAGAAACACTAGTTTTTAGATAGCTTCATGAACAGTATCAAAATTCTAGAAAATCTAACAATTCAAAATCCTTCTCACGAAGCAGATACTTTGTAGAAAGTTTTATGAAGATATGAGAATATAAATGTACCAAAATCTGATTTTATAAATCTAGAAAAAGTTTTACTTTTGTTGTTTGTTATACGTATATATATATATATATATATATATATATATATATATATATATATATATATATATATATATATATATATATATATATATATATATATATATATATGTATACATATATATACATATATATATATATATATATATATATATATATATATATATATATATATATATATATATATATATATATATGTATGTGTGTATTTAATTTTTTCCAAAAGCAATATTATAACTATTTCATTGTCTTATTGCTTGTAATTCTTTTAATTTTTCATCAAAAGAATACAATATATCAGTAACTCTATTTCAGTTGGATTTAAGGCTTCCTTCTGATTTGGCACTGCAACTGCATTCGGAGTCTTCACAGAGAAATATGTTCTGAATTTTTTACAAATTACTGCGGAGAGGGTTAATTTTTACCTCCTCGGTAATCACTGAAGTGAAGAAATTTTTCGAATAGTGTAGGTTATGAAGAAGGTGAACTTATTTAAAGAGAAAAGTTTTACCTCACTTGAAAGTAGTTTTATAGTAGAGGATTTGTGTGAATGGCTTTATAAAAATAATTTTTTTACTAGACTTTTGAATGAAACTTGTAAAACAAAATTTAAAAACATTCTTTTCTTCGGTTAAGTTTTCTCTCCAAACATGTTTTAATTTCTAATAACTTATTATTTTTAGTTGCAAGTAAATCTTTTGAATTTCATAATATACGTTAAAGGTTTTGAAATAAAAAAAAAACTATTTAGTAGCTGTTTCTCTACTGATTTGTTTCCATTCGTTCATCAAATGTCTCATTTATGGAATAATGCTCTGTGACTTGATGTCTGTTTCTAGTGTCCAGTTCTGAACTCAGCTGTTCTATCACATTTAAAGTCAAAGATTATAAATAAGTTTTCTAAAAGGTAAAGGGCATCAAAGCTATCCAGAATTGTTCACTTGCTTTAATAATTATCCTATTGAAAATCTCAGTTGTCACCTCTTAAATTATGAAGAATATCAACGTTGCTCTTTCATGAGTATAATATTTCTTATTACAGTATCTTATCATTCCTGTTAGAAAATATATAAAATGTGATTCCTTATTACACTTCAAGTTTAAATTTTCTGTTAGCTGAGTTGTTTCTGCTGTAACGAGTTATGGTGTAATTGCTTTCCATTCGTCCCCCCGATGGTATCTTTACATTGTCGTGGTGGGTGGGCTTGTGTGCTCCAGCAACCCAGAGAACTATACCGGCGGTAGCTTAGCTACTTACAGGGTATCCCTTACCGGACAGGTCTTCGTTGGGTAGGAGCCGGACCAAAACAGATAACTAGGTGAAGGAAAACTCCGATCCAAACCCCAGCGTCAGTTCTCCATATTAGGAGCTGCTGGATTGTTGTTCTGCAGACCGCAGGGGTAGGAGCAAAGTCAGACTTCAACCTTCTGGTACTTGTATGATTTAGTACAAAGTACTCCAGGTACTTTGTACTAAACAAAGATGCTCATTTTACCCTTGAAAGCGGACGACTTGATTTAGTACAAAGTACTCCAGGTACTTTGTACTAAACAAAGATGCTCATTTTACCCTTGAAAGCGGACGACTTCATGGATCTGATCTGATTTCAGATCACTTTTGGACCTTGCGCCATAAAACCCAACCAACCAACTGATTTCAGATGATAGGGATTACTAAGAAGAAGAAGCTTTCACCTTAAATTGCTGCGTCAGATAAAAATAAACAAATCTATTTAAATCTTTAGTTTAACTCTTTGAGAGAGAAATTCCTATTTTTCTTTACTGTGATTTTGATTATAAAAGGTTTCCGAGTAAATATTTCAACACACAAGTTCTTTGAAGGATTCCTGCATTTTCTTTCCAAAGAGTTCTAAAAGCAATTACGAGTTTTATAAAGAGAGTTTCGAGTTTTCACTTTAAAAAAAAAACTTATTATTCTATCATCTTCTCTTTCTTCAGGCGTCTTTGGTTGACCAGCTCTTGCAATTCTTTTGTAGTTAATAATTATTTCGTAATGTCTTCAATGCTTAGACGAATCCTTTGAAAAGTAGATATTATTTCTTTGACCGATTTTAATTTCTATACAAATTCCTTCTTTCTTTTCAATCTCTTAAAGACTTTTTTTTATTATTTTTTTCAAAAAGAACTTAACTGAAAAATTAATTCAACAAATGATTTGGATCTTCAGATTATAAGACTATATCTTGCTATGAATTTCAATCAAGCGATGAAGATAAAATTTACATAAACTGCGTGAACAAGTGTGTGTTTTTAAAGTTGATGAAAATAAAAATGAAATTTTTTTATGTTAATTTTTGCCAAATAATTTTTAGAAAAATTTCATCAATTCAACGACTAACATCCATTACATAAATTTAATCATTTTGAAAAAAATTTAATGCCGTTTTAGCAAGGAAAATCTTTTTGTTTTCTACTCTACATTTAACTAAGTTTAAGAGGTTACATTTTTTTATTTATTAATTTCAAAGCTATCTTCCGAAAATATTTGAAAATTATTCAATCGTTACTATCATCAAATGCTATTATGTTATACTTTACTTTTATAAATATGAATAATTATATAAGCGAAGATAATATTATTTTACAAATATAATTATTAAAATTAAAGTAAAGTAAGATATAAAAGTAATACTTATAATTACTCTTCTATAGTTACTTTTACAAATCATATTTAATTTAGATCATTTATCGTATTGTTTAATTATTGGTGATCCTAACCTTTTTATGAGAAGATTAAAATATAGTTCTAAATTTTATAGAAGAATAGAACAGATAACTATATCCCTCTAATTCCAAATTAATTATGCTTATTAGTCTCAAGTTTTATTAGATACCTTTCTGATAATGAATGATTTTATTTCCTAAATATCCTCAAAACTAGTACACATGCATAGTACACATTCATTCATATTTTAAGCAACAACAGTGGCTTAAAATATGAATGAATGTGTAATATTCTAAGAAAAATTTATTTAACTTGGTCAGTTTTAAGCAAAAAAAAAAAAAAAAAAAAAGAAATTTTCAATAATATAAATTCTTTGAGACCCCAATGGCATATTTCGATTCTCATTTCCATGAGATTTTTTCACGTCAAAACTTCGAAAAATTTCTGTTTAAAGGAAAATTCAGTAAATGTCTTAAAAATTATTTTCAAATTACGACATACATTTTAAATAAAAATGAAACAAAATCTATACTTATATCAATAATATAACACTTAATAAAAACAAAATATTTGGCAAACTGCAAGAAATAATGTATACTTAATTAGATCTACTTAGAGATCAGCATTACCAATAAAGCAGAATACAATTTTCTCTGCTTTAAATAAATTCTTATACAATACAATGTTTTCTTTCACTTTGATATTTTTGTTGGACATAAAATTATATTTCTGAAAATAAAATAAAATTCAAAGCAAAAATCACAGCAGCAAAAGAAAAAAAAAAAAAGAGAATTGCTTAAAACTAGATTCAATTGTGTAATAAATTACTCTTTCTTGTCTTTACATATGCTAAACATTAGATACAATATACATTAAGAACAGACATTGAAATTTTATACATAAATTGACTTATTTTACAACTAATTTTTAGGTGTAGTGATAAAATATTTCACAGACATTCTTTCGGCGTCATCCTATAGTGATAACATTCAGTGCATTTAAAAACCTGCCTACCACCTTGAAGCACATGTGTTAGTAGCCATTTTTAAATTTATGAAAGAATATTATGATGAATGGATTTGTATATTTCTACCAAAAATAAGTGACACTTACAATATATATCATGAAAAATAATATTCAACTTATGTATGCATGGGGAACAATTTATTCATTAATTCACTGCTTCAAAATCCACTAATTTGAAAATACAGGAAAAAATGTTTTGCATTTTTGAACCCAAAAGTCGTGTTATTATTGTATTTTTGAACTAATGAATAGGAAAACACTCTCTAAAAGACTTTAAATTAAAGCTATAATCAGGAAGTATCATTCCTTAAATTGTATCGTTGAGGAGAAGTTATTTTTCTTGAAAAATGGAAATAAGTAAGGTACAAAGCTGTAAAATACTAATAACAAGTGTATAAATGACTTTTGCATTAAAATAAAAAAAATCTGAAATATCCAGACTATTATAAGCGCCATGAAATGTTTAGAGTCAACCATACTGCAAACGATGATTTTCTGCAAACGATTTACCGTCCAAACTACTGACGTCTGCACCTTTCAAAATTATGCGTAAATAAGTAAAAACAATTTTTTCCTGCAGCACAAATACAGAAGATAATCTGAACTATGACCAAAACAAGTAGCACTGTTATGCTCTAAAGCAGCCGTTTTGAATGCCAAATGATTTTTGTACGATTCTTCGTCAATATTGCTGATTTATGCGCATTTCAAGGTTGTGAAAAAATAAGGTGAAACGATTTTTTCCGCAATAAAATTACAGAAAGTTGTTCTGAAATATGCCCAAAACAAGTTTATAAAATGCACTTAGCTACTGTTGCGAACGCCACATGATTTGGTAACTTTTCATACTTTTGATGCAAAATTTACTGGTTTTATTTTAATCCCTTTCAAAAAATTTAATTGATTTTATTTTCCAACCCCTAATGGGAAAATTCCTTTAACTGGATCCCGTACGGAAAAGAATCTCTAAAATTAGTTTCGTTACGTAATTGTAACTTCATACTTTGATTGTGTGATTTCTTATTAACTTTATTTCTACAGTTAAAGAAAGTATTTACCACGATTAAAAGTCTTTGTTGTCAACCTGAATGTTCTAACATTTACTTTTCATTTAAGGTAATTTTTTTACAAATTTAATTTGATTCAAATTATTTCATGCTAAGTGTGAATAATTTATTATTCTTACATATAAAAATTCGAATGATTTAAAACTCGTATAATTAAAGAACATTTAGTGATTAAAACCAAGATAGTTGATAGCGGATATACATCTAGTTTAATCAACTACTTTTTTGAAAAGTTGTGCAAAACTAAGTAAAACAAAAAAGTACTATCACGTAGACATGGATGACCACTATACTCATCATTTATAAAATCCAAATAAAAAATTAGTTTTCTTTGTATTGCAAATCTAAATAGAACTTTGAACTAACGAGGTTTTTTTTTAGATTCATTTATTCTATAACTTTTGTTTTATTTATATATGAATAGTTATTTACTTGGACGCGCATTGTGTCTCCTTGTTGTATTTATAATTAATTTATCTTACAATCCTCGCTTCAGTATCACTGGGATAAAGGATGATAAAAATAAACCATTTGACACAGGGTGTGAAGGTTACTTTACGAATAAGGAAACGATGAAGTGCAAGGAATTTTAAGTCCAACTCATCTTTATTCAGCAGATGAACATTTCGGCACAGTTTCTGATGTACAACGATATACGTTTCTTAAATATATAAAATGTCTTGTTAAGATGCGAACCCCGTGCACTTTACAAATCTCATTGGTAGATAAATACACTTTGGAGCGAAAACGAATTTGAAGTGCATTTTCATCCTACTCTACTAAGTTGGCGACACTTTTTATCTAATTCGTCGCCTACAAATGCCAAATGGAAATCGACAACAATTAAAAGACAAGATATATTTTAAACACATCTCCGTTTCATTACCTAAGAATATATTTAAATATATATATATTATTCATTTTTTTAAGAAAATAAACTTAAATGATGACTCATATCTCAAAGACCTATAATTTAAAGAGGGCATGAAAAGATTGAAGAGTTACTAAGAAAAATAAGTATTTTAGAAGTTACTTTAAGAAAGCAAATTTTTATTGTATACTGCTGAGTGTTTTATTGGCATAATTTTAAAAGAAAAGGATTTAGAATAAATTATGTTTATGACTTTTGCATTTGGCAACAAGTTTAATTTAAAGATTTTACAAAAATATGATCTTTTTACAGAGTGAAAAAAAGGATTGAATTCTAGTATTTAAGATGGGAGAGAGAGAGAATTGTTATATTTATATATAAGAAAGTCAAACAGAATGAATTGAGTTAATTTCCACCATGTCATCACTTCGCTTGTTAGAAGATGTGAAAAGCAATTACAGACTAATTTTCTGTTAAGCTATTTTATTTAAATATTGTGAATTATTACCCATGGTATTTTTTAAACTATTCTTTCAAGTATCAGAATTTATAGTCATTTCTGTGTTCCAATGTAATCTAATTTTAATACTTATTTTTTCATGTTTCATCAAGAAGGCTACATTTCAGTTCATAGATCAGGATGATCCGGAGCAACGTTTCCAAGCAACAGAAAGCTGACATTTTGTCCAAATGTCTGTCCAGTCAGTCCATGACAAGTGCTTTTTAGAGCTCAAGATGAAAGTTCTAAGATTAAGTACATCACATTAATGTATTAAATTTTAATGCGTCACTTATTAAAAAACGCATTACATATTTAATATTGTTACTATTTATGTAAAAGATATTAAATTTTTTTTAAATTTGTACACTTTTATCCGGAACATCAGGCTATTGCCCGGCTGCGAGTAACATAATCTAGATCATAATTTTGAGGTAAAATTCAAGAATATAGATGTTTTCTATATGTGAAACGGTACTTCTGTAGTTGAGCTTCAAGTCTGTGGGTCTGTGTGCTTGGTTCCTGCTTTTAAATTACGAAGGCCCACTCTCTGGGTCACGATGGAACCCCACTGGGTACTCCATTATATAAGGTGCCATCACTTTCTCCTCTTTTAGAGATGAAAGGTGAAAATTCTAGTAGTCGAGCATTGCAGAGAAATAACAATATATTCACTGATTAACATAAGCAAGTCATGAAACAAAATGTATAATTGAGCAAAGAAAACACCTCATAGAATGGGCGGCATATAAAAACTTGTAGACATTACCAAAATAAAAATGTTCGAACATAACTAATTAATACATGACATTCTAGTGTGGAAAGTTACATGGTTATATTAATGTCCTTTATAAAATTTCAAAAAACTGATTTTTATTTATCATCCGAAAACTTATTTCAGAAGTGAAAATTTAGAAAATAATAAAAATTGATTGTTATCATTCGGTTGAGGATTCTTAAATGAAAGTATAAATTTTTGTATTCTCTTACTTTATATTATTGTTTATTTATATAATAAAATGAATAAAAAATTTATATTAATTATAAAACGATGAAACGTAATAAACTTTACATTACTTTATCCAAGTCTAAATGAAAATTAATTTTCAAATTTAAATCCGTTTACAATTACAATCACTTAACAGTGCATATACTTACGAGAAAATCTTATCGGAATCTGATTAAAGGTCTTAAATAACAGGCGTAAACTTAGAAAATGTTTTCAACATATTGTTGAATGATATGGAACATCTATGATATCCATATTGTGAGTAAAATTTTACCAAATGTCATTGTTAAGATCTAATTTTTTTTAATTTTCTTCCTCTTTTATCAACACTTTCTCTTATAAATGTTATTATAAAAAAATGCTTTTTTGGCGAAACTTTTATAATTCTTTTCATGAATTCGAACATATTTTCTGAGTTTAACAATAAATTTATCATAAATACATATTTTGTGTAAACTCTAAAACAATTACTTAGAGATAAATCAAAGACAAGGAATTTGAAATATAACTTTCACTGCATCTAACTATTACGATAAATGAATTGCAAAATCTCATACAGGAAATGACTTAAATACTTAAAAAGTGATTTCAGTTCTTAAAAACATAACACGATAGTAACAATAATTGAAATAAGCAACTATTAACATACATTTAGGCAGGTATCTGCCTTGTTGACCTTTCACTTTGAAGACGCTCTTTTGTTCAAACGCACCTTTCAACTTTTTTTGTTCCAAAAAAAAAAAAAAAAAAAAAAAAAAAAAAAAAGAAAAAAAAAAAAAAAGAAAAAGCTTGATTTGGGAAAGGTGATTTTAATGGAGTTATTCCACTTAACTTTTTGATATCAGAGTCATCTTCCTGTCTAATAGTGCATGCGTGTTTATTCGCTTAAATGTGTTATTCAAATAACCCGGAATCCCGTGTAGAAACATTCACTATCTTCAAGTAAGAAAGTGGAAAACTATTAGACGTATTATGGGGTGCTACATAAAATCGTATTTATTGTTAAAACCACATAAACTGTTCTCCTGAACTAATTTACAGATCAGTCTTAATTTTACCTAAGGGTGGGGCATGAAACATCTGGAAATTGGGAAAAATTTTATAGAATATGTGAAAAAAACAATGAAAATGTGTTAATATGTAGTAAACTGTAAGTATATAAAGAACTTTAACTTTGCAATTCACAAGTAAACTGTTGAATCATAAAGAAACTGGAATGCTGTTTTCATAAAAAGCACTTGTAATATTAGAAAACTCGTTTCATTCAAGGTTCTTAATACTTATAACCCTTCGCATTTTCTATAAAAAGTTAAATCACGCAATAATTAATTTCAAATATCTAGTTTGAGACCACTGTTACTTTTTAGTTTAAATCACACAATTCCAAATTCTCAAAATGAACTTGAAGTTAATTTTGAGTTTAGTAAAAGGAAGAAATCACCAAAATCCTAACAGTTAAATTTACGTTAAAGTCTGATCAGTTAGTCTGATCACTGAAAAAATTTAGTAATGAAAAGCAACTAAAATAGGAATCCTAATGGATTCATAAAAAATTTTTTGCCACCTGATACCCTTGTCTGCTTAAGAATTAAGGAAATTGCGTTAGTCTTGTATCTCATCCATTAATAAGGCACTGGCATTACAGGTGAACATTCCGGGGATAAGGGAAGCGCGCGCTAGAAAATTTGTAAACACAAACTTTTTCATTCACGTGGCTATGGCCGGTAGTTATGACAACAGTAAGAATAATAAAAACAATACCAATTTTTAAAACGAAGGCTATACTTTGATAATAAAAAAAACTTATTCCGTACAGTAATTTTTGAGATTTTAGCCTTCTCAAAAAAGGAAAAAGAGGCTACGACAAAATTAATTCTAAAAATGTAGTGGCTTAAAATCACAGTGATTGACTGTGTTAAGAGGTTGCATTCGTAAGTATGGTTTGTTTGTTTGTCACTCAACGGTCCTTTTTTTGTACACGAGGGCTAAATAGATCGGTACCTACGGTTTAAAGTGGATTCCGAACCACTACAAACATCCATACCCAAGGTGGGATTCGAACCCATGAACTGTTGAACCGAAGGCAAGAGCGCTAACCATTCGGCTGCCAGCTCGGCTGTAATTAATACAATAAATTACTGCCGATTAATTACAAGTATTCGTAAGTAATACATTTGATTGGTATCCGGTAACATATTGTAAGATCTTAACCTAATCTGTAAAAAAAAGGCTTCATTTTTTTCCTACACCAAAAGAATTTGGGATAGAACTTTTAGCTAGAATCAAAATTTTTTAGCATATTTTCTTGTTAAAATGAAAAAGTTTTTCTGGTAATATAATCAACTTTTCCAATTGTATTAATATTTAAGTCTAAATTTCATTTAACTTTGAATAAATTTATGTGTGTAGTATTCTTGAAATATACAATATAATATTCTCTTTATATTTTTCTTAATTTAAAAATTTCTCCAAAGCCTGTTTAATTTTTTTTTAAATTTCAGTGTTTCAGTATTTCAGTAAAAATAATTTAATGTAAATTCATAATATTATATATGTATCATAGTAATAAAGAAGAAATGATGGCATAAACACATTTTAGAGCGATTTTGGAGTGTCTTTGAAGATGTAAATTTTAAACACCACTCTTAAACATTTGATTTAATAACTTTGTTAGACTATATATCTTCTTAATGTCCACGACAAAAAAGCTTTTTCATAAAATTTCCATTTCAATTTCAGCGTTCTTTTATACTGGTGAGTTTGAGCAATTAAAAGATCTCTTCAAAAGATCACGAAAAGATTCAAGATACGTAGGAGATAAGATTAAAAAAATGGTAATAATAAAACATATAATGAACAGGAACACACGCAAAGCTTGCTACTTTTCCAATTTTTTTAAGTAATACAGTGAGCATACAATATATGACCGGTAAAATTGCCTGATGCAATTCACTCTTTGAATTTAAAGAAGAGATTAAATGGAATGACTCCTGCTATAAGTAAAATATTCGCTTGATAGTATGAGTTGACGCTTTAGCATTTTATTTTGTTTATTTTCCACAGTAAAAGACAACTGTATCTCCACCTTTGCCATAGTAATTAGATCTCTTTTTTGTTACCTCTTTTAGGTAAATTCCTAATTCAGCAAAGGCAACAATGTTATTTATTTCATACTTAGGTAAATGATTTACAAGTAGTGTTCTACAAAATGTAGTATGTAGAATTTTATAATTCTGCAACAGACGTGGATGATTATAGCTTTTACTTTTGAAAGTTGTATCTTTTGAGTTATTATTTGCTTATCGTTGGCTACAAAACCATTAATAAATTTTGTAAATCATTTCTGAATCGGGAGAATTTCTTTGATATCAGTGCTTTTATTTTAGGAATATTGCAAATAGTATAAAACAATTAAGTATTCAGTTTTTCTTCTATGTATTTGTATTCGTTGATGGCTCGTTCCATCGAGCATGATAATATAATGTTACTTATTTAAAATAAACTTTGTGTCACGACAGCCCACGTGAGCCAATGGCCTACAGTGCCCATCTGTGACTCAAGTATCAGAGACTCTGGAGTGAGTAGCATATGTCCCGATTAGGTGATCAGCCTAACGCGAAACCCCCAGTGTTTATTTCCCAAATGCTTGGTACTCAGTTTATCGACTCACTGAAGGAATGAAAGGCTCAGTCGAACTTGCCCAGCCACAGGATCGAACCTCGGACCTGTCTGTGCCTTAGAGCGTGAAACGCTACCACTATGCCACCGGGCTACAATGTTTCCTATTTACATTTAGAAATTTTTATGCCATGTTTTTCATAAATTTTTTGAATGGGAAACGAATATTTCTCATTGACAAGCGCTAAAACATAACCTTTCATGTATGGCTTGTACCTTGAGAAAATTTCAATAGCAGAAGCAGGCGATGAGTTCGATTTAAAACAATAAACTGTTGTTGTTGCACCAGCATGCAGAGATCAAGCAGAAGACCCCTAATACTTGGCCTGCCCCCTCCAGAAGCATCACTTCACTTGGAGGACGTTGCAACCACTCATATTTAATGTGCCTTAGCAGCCTTTAGTGAACCTGAGGGATCCTCGGTTAAGCCAGAATTCAAACTCACTACCTTCCGGTAATGAGAACGACGCCCTAACCAACCAGGCTATACCTCAGCCTAATAATAAACGGTTACCAAACATTATTTTATGCAACATTTGTAGAATTATTTGCATTATAAAAATCCTTTTATAAATGAATTCTCTCTGTGGTTATATGGCACGAATCTATTACGAAGTTAAAAATTAATTATGTATACGTTTTTGTTTATTTCGCCTAAAATGCCTTGAGATTAACTTTCGAATTACATAAAAATTACTGTTTCTGGTATTATAATTCAAAACAAATTTCAGTCGGTTAATTCACTTTCAGCTTACACTTAGGAAATTTATTCCTTGAAATTCTACAAAATTTGTCCCTTATTGTCCATGTGTGTTTCATAATTATTTTTTTTAACTTTATCACTCCTCCTGATCACTAGTTTCAAGATGAATAAGGCAAAAAGAATGAAAATATTAAAATAAGAAGTTTTTAAGAATTTTAATTTTCTGTTGCCAATTATATTAATTATTGCAACTCTAATAATGTGTTTTTTAAGAACTTTGCTAATAATTTATATAAATGAAAATTTTTAAAAATACTCAAAACATAAGCAATTACATACGCTTTTCAAACGAGTTAAAAAGGACTTAGCAGCTTTCTAAAAACTTTAAAAGTTTTGGTAATGCATGGAAAAAGGAAATAAAAAGTTTTTATCTTTTATATCCAAATATATATGTGTGTGTGTGTGTACGCGCGCGCGCGCAAAAGACAAAAGCTTTTTATTTCCGTTCCTGACATTATTAGTTTTTTTTGGTAAAACATTTATATACAAACTCTTTTTTATTAATTATAAAAGCAATTTATAACCAATTTTTTTTTAATTTCAAAGCACAAAATTTTGAAGAAAATTAAATTTTTTATTAATTTGAGATGAAATATTAAAGTTATTCAAAATATATTTCTAATTTTAAAAAAAAAAAAAACTAGTTAAATTCAAAAAAATGTGTGACATTTACCATTTAAAATTTTGAAACTTAAATTAATATTTTGTATTTTACTTAAAATATACTTTATTCTAACTCTTCGGAGATTTTTATATACTATTTTCTAATATATCCAGAGAAAGTAACTAGTTCTCCGAGTAGAACAACTATAGGAAGAGAACTAATACTTCAATATATATATACTGCTGACCATTTAAATTGCACGGAATGAAGTTGAGTTTGGAATATACAAATGAATATCATTTCTCTGGGCATTCGTATGAGACCAGAGGGATATGGAAGTAATGCATAAAAGAAATTTTTTGCAATCGGTTTCTCATTCTGAAATCACTTTGTAAGGTCTGAATTTTTTCAGAAAATCTTGTTATGCCTCGAATAACAAAAATAAATCAGCGAGTGTCCGATGCTTTTCACTTGGTTTCATTCAATATCACCATAGAAGAGCTACACTTGGTGTGATGATATCGGTAGATATTAGGTTTACAACACGTAACCGCAAGTTCAGGTCAACGGTAATTTGAACGGCGATTGGGTACACTTCTGACATCCTAAGGATAGTGTCTATGGTCTATCCTTGGGGCTGAGGAAATGCAATTTTGCGACAAGATAACACAAGAAAAACTTTGCACGTTGTGTTCTGACCTTCCACTGTACAGAAAATATGGGACTATTGTCTTAAACGGCAGTCTCCAGATATCTCACCAATTAAAATCATTTAATTATAGATTGTGAAATTGGCCGACATTCTCTCTCTATATATTCATGTAATTTTTCTGCTTTTTAAACAACCAAACTACTTGCAAAATATAATCGTCTTTTGATGATAAATTATTTACATACAATAAATATCTTTTCTTAATTTTGTTTCCTTCATGGTTTTCAATTTTAATGGCCATCAGTGTACGTACATATATAAATATAGAAAGTAATTTTTTTAACAAAAAAGAATGATTTATTAAAATTAAAAATCATAAATTAGGAAATAAATAGTTTTTAGTTCTGATGACCGGTTACTAAGATCACATCCACTTTCAGGCAAGAAAAGGGGCAGAAATAATCGTATTTTATACAGTAGTGCATCCTACAGCTGTACCAACATTGCCACGAAAATAGGTGAGTCTTCATAATCTTATAAGCAAGGACCAAATAGAAGACCCCTATGTGTATCTTTTCACAAGAATCCAGAGCGTATTTTATTTTATATGTCCCGTCCAATATTAATGAATGACGGATTTGCGACTGTGAGTCCAACTTAGAACTCACTATATACTTCGGTAACGTGAACGACAAATTTAAAGAAAAGTTTGTTACAACAAACAGATGATACACTAAATTTTCGTTTATAATTATCCTTTTTTATCAAATTCAATTTCACTTAAAGGAAATAAAAATTTTTAGTAATGAGAAATTTTTGAATTTAGTAAACCAAATAGGGTATGTTCACAGGCAGTTACATTCCTTTTCTTCAAAAAATCCACTTTCACACGAGGAGTTTTTATAGTACACTTTTGTTCCAAAAGAAGTTTAATATTATAAGTGATAGTATGAGTTTTCTGATTCAGATACAGAAATGATAAATTTTCATTTATAATTAAAAAAAGGGAAGACACAAATTTTTATCTACCCAAAATGCAACACCGAAAAAGACCAGAAATGTCACAGTAAAATTCATTTGGCAGTTTACATGTCATAAAAAGATCAAATGATTTAAGCCACAGCTTCTTATGAAGTGTGGATAATGACAAAATTAGCTGTCAGTGAAGCCAACATTGTTGGCTGTAACCGTTGACACAATTAACCTCTTTAGGTA
Organism: Latrodectus hesperus; assembly: GCA_037975125.1. NCBI lineage: Eukaryota > Metazoa > Arthropoda > Arachnida > Araneae > Theridiidae > Latrodectus > Latrodectus hesperus. The sequence continues at coordinate 41,661,889 of CM075859.1, read as the reverse complement.
TCATCCATACAAGAGAGTTACACGTAGATTCCATTAAAGGGTTATCAGACTTTATTAATAAAGTGGGTGAGCAAATGGAACTAAGAAACATTGGGTTTGGAGTTAACAGTACAAAATGCTGATAAAAGCAGAGGTGCTCAATGACATACAAACCCAACTCGAAGAAGAAGAAGAACCGTTGACACATGCCTCAGTATAAAATCAAAGAGGTTTTGGATGTATTCATGGGGTACAGCAGTACATGCAGCTTCCACATATTGCAAAAGGTGATCTAGAGTAACAGTAAGTGGTAAATCCCGAGCCAGTTATGCATACAAGTATACGTTTTTGATTCGTAATATATCGGAGAAAATATGAGGCCAAGGAAGCAATTCAATATGATGGGGAAAGAACTCTTGAACATTGCACGCCTTGTGTGGTCATTTATTATCCTGTTGGACTATGACTGATTGCAAAACACTGGATTATGAAAGTACCCCGTCTCCAACATCTCAGAGATGAAGCGCTAGCTGTTCAGTGTACCGAGATTGTGCACTAAAGAAATGAGGCAGGGAAATCAAATAGCAGTTTAAGCGAAGATACCGGCTATAGGACCAGTGTGGATATGCATTACGCAACAATTCACAAATCTCCCTAGATTCGAATCCGACCATCGTGATGTTGCAGGCAGAAGCAGGATAAAGATAATGTTCCTTTCCATTGTCCATGTTCGTCATTCTCCGCAATATTTTCGAAGCAAGCGAATATAATTTTGAATCAATTATATAAGTGAAGCAATGTACTTCTTACGTACATTCTACTCAGCTGCAAATGACGTTGAATGAAACAGGAATGATGCATGACAGACTGAATTTATTGTGATGTGACTGAGCGATTCTCACTATTATGCTCACGAATACCTGTCATCACGTACAGTGGTACAACAATGTGGAAGCGATTGATCTCGTCAGTCCGCCGCTTCAAGCATCAATTAGCTTTTTTAGTCCAAGATTACCGATTTCACTGCAGTATAATCCACTATCCTTATGTACTGTTCTTCCTCGGTGGAAGTCAGAAACTTACTCGATGATCTACGAGGCATAAGGAAAAAATAAGAAAGGCAATTGGCCGTACTTTAAATTGGCGATCTTTCCTCTGCAATACTATTGATTTGCAGGTCTCATCATCATAAAGCATGATATATATTTTACATGATTTGGATACTTTCTTCAGTGCGTTGCATTTTGGGTGGTCAACAGTGTAGAAAATAAAAACTGAGAATCATTCTTTACATCTTTTATAAAAGGACAATGAAAACTGGTACCGGAAAACTATTAAACATTTTAATAAGTTTAGTCAGTTATATTTCATACGCTAATTTCCTTTGATACACATTCTGCACGTCTGACAGCATTTTTGTTTTCAGCTATAGAATAATTGCAGTGGGTATACATTATTACGGTGACATCAACACACAGCAAGCATTTTGTTTTCCAACGTAGATTTGATCAAATTTTAACAATAAGTTTTAAATTCCTAGGTAATTTACATTTCTAGATTTAAAGAACTGTAACAATAGGAGGTAGAAATATCATTTTGATTGTGTGTTTTAGTTTTTTGAATAAAAATAGACAGGATAATTAACAAAAAAAGCAACCTTGTTTTGACGTAAGCAGTGAATATCTGTTTTGCGAATGTTTTTGACAAATTGCTGATGACATCCATGAGTTTGAATCAGATTTATAATTAACTGTAAAATATTTTGCTTTTTTTTTTATGAAATCATTGGGATATTGCTTTTCCCTAGGTAGTTTTTTTTCTTGCTTCCATTTATATTTGCATTCAGGGGAATAGTTAAATGGTGCTTTTGACAAAGAAAAACAATTCAGCCTCAGCAAAATATATTATTAATCGAATATTGACTTAAAATTTTCATGAAAGATTATTTTCATAATTTCTCACTGCATCAACACTTAACATCTTTACAGCTCTTTAATTACTTTTTAAAAGAAAAATTATATATCGTTGTTTAAAACTTTCCACCCAATCATAGCTGCCGTTGAAGTTTTAAGACATTCAGTTCTCTCGTGTTTACTTTAAGAATTATAAAAGTTGGCACATTTTCAGTTCCGACAAATTTCAACCATTAAAAAAACTAAACAACATATGAAACTTGATTCATAAATTCTCTCCAGTTGACTTTTTCTATCAACATTCAGAATGATCCTTTTTTGATGAAAGAATGCATTTCAATGATGTGAAGAAATTGTTCTTTAGTTGATATATAGTTTTTATAACATTTAACATAGCAAAAAATATCTGATTTTTAAAAGATAAACTTGTTAGTTGTTTTCCAGATATTTCTTTCTAACTGGAATAAATTCACTATTAATTGTGAAATAAATTACTGACTTAAAAGAAAGTGTATTATTCTCCGTGAACATTTAAAAATTTTTTCTGATATCGTGATGTGGAAGTCAGTTAACAGCCTTCTAGATGTCATCCTCTAGATCTCCTTAATGACGAATACGGTCTTCTGCTTTACACAAGAATTGTTTAACTAGAATTTTTTCAAATGCCTTCTTTTGCTATTCGTTGTAATTTCAATTAACGTTTACCTTCATCCCATACTTTAAGAGAGCTTATGTGGCATTTCACTTGAATAAATGACGAATATGTGAACGATTATACATCGTTGTCCATGAGAAATCCTCTTACCTGGAATGAAGGATTAATCAGGACACGACTTACCAAGGTCCTGCGGCAATTATTAAAATTATCGATAATTACAAAGCATTAACAATACCTCTATTACTAATTGAAAATCTAATATTTGATGTATTTCTTTAAAATGTCAAACATAAATTTAATCTTATTCTAATTCAACGAGATTTAAATGACTCAAAATACTCTTGTATGCATATAACTGGAGTCCCATCTTTTTTTATTATCAAGTAGAATATACTAATGTAATTAAATTGCTGGTTTTATAGAACTAGATAAAACCTATTCACATTATAAGGAACTTTTTTTTTTTTTTACCTATTATCTTTGAATTTATTTCAATAAATTTTAATATTGGATGCTAGTTTCGTTCATTTAAAATAAAAAACCAATCATTTTTGTATGTCTTTTTTGTATGTATTATTTTTGTATGTCAATAGTCAAGTTTTCGGAGTGTATGATTAAAGATTTCCTAAGTGACTCTATAATAGATTTGATTCATTAATTAATAGTGAAAAAATCATTAATTGATCAGTTTAAGCATTGTGTTGTGGTACAAATATTTCTGACCAATAGGTACAGAAAAATGTAGATTTTATGCGAATATTTCTTCATTTAGCTCTCATTAACATTTACTAATAACACTAGTTCTTAGCAACTTGACAATTTCATGAATATCCAAACTTCAATATCTAACAGAATAGTGTTGCAGTAAAAAAATAAATGTTGGACTCACTTGCGGAATTTTTCGAAGTAATTCATAAACTGTGTATAATTTTGTCATTTTGACAGTAATAAGTGAGTTGGCTTTTAAGTGGAAAAATTACTCAAATGCATTAATCTGTTTCCTTTTTTCATCGTTTTGTGTGCTGCCCAAAACAGTGTACAATTTATTTTTGTGGATGATTGGGTACTTAAAAAATCTATAATTTTGCTATGTTACATAATTTAATTTTTTTATTCCTATTTATTTACATTTCCAAATTAAAATAATTGGGCTGATGAAATAAATTTTGGTATTAATTTTAAAATTTCATAAATTTGATACACTTTTGTTAGTATTTATAAATGAGTTCCACCGAAATTATTTAATATGTAAATCTTTCAATATATCACACATTATCAGTTAACAATAAAATATGGAAAACTTATCAGTTAACAATTAATTAAGTATAGAATTCTGAATAAATAGAACTGTATTGAGTAATTCTTATAAACTCCATAACTAATGACACTGAGTATTTCAAAACAAAATAATTGATTGTGTTCCTTTCTTATATAAATACCTATTTAAATTATGCATATCTACAAACAGAATATAAAACTAAGCTGTCAAGCCAACCGTTACGCTGCATCAAATTTTTATGTTGGAAATATAACAAAACAATTTTGTTAGCATAATTTTATAACAGTGGAACATTGAATTTTTCATAGGAAATTCTGAAAAACAGAATATATTGAATCCATTCTAAAATATTTTGGAGAGACTATTGCTGAAAATCCAAATTTATTTAATTCAAGTTTTTTTTGATGAATTCCCAGCTTCTAATAGATAATAGCCCTGATAAATAATAACATTCAAAAGACAAAGTCAATGACTTGATCTCTCCGCACCTAAATTCACATTGTAAAATTAAGTACATTAAACAATCAAAGGATGTCTCAGCACAATTTTTGACTAAATCTAGGTTTTAGAAATGAGCTTCCAATGTTAGATTAGTTTAATTTCTCACTGCAAATTGAGACCTCCAAGTAATTTATGTTTAAAAAATATTTATTTTAACATCAGACAAGATTTTTCGATTGCGGTTCACAGAGGCCTGATGGCAGAACTGTTTTTCAGAGGTTCTCTGGTTCAACACCAGCCATGCTTGCCAATGGGAAATGGAAGTCTAGTTTTTGCATGCACACCAATCTGGATGGTTGTCTCGGACTCTTCTAGAATTCAAACACTGTAGCACATAAATATGGCTTACAGTCTGAAAAATTCTGGCAGAAAGGCATCCACTTACGTTAAAAATATTTCCAATAGTTTTCACATGTAAGGCTATATTCACTAAATATATATATATACATACAGTCAAGTCACCCGACAGTCCTTCAATTTTTAAAAACGTTTTCAGTACACCTCAGATGCTAGATAATTTAATACTAGAGAACTAATAAGATAATATTAGTGTATATATTTTTTAAATGTTTTAAAGCTTCACTAATTTCCTAATTTAACTAAGTATTGCTGAAAATAATTTTTGCAACTTAATTAGTTTCATATAAAAGCCATTGTTTAGCATAATGTAAAAACTAGATTAAATTTAAAATTTATTAACTTGACAAAATTAACTATCTAGATACTTTTAAGAACATTTTTAAAAAGAAAACAAATGACTTGTTTCTAAAATGAAGAACCAAATTAATATCTGTACATTTATTAATGCAACTTCTGAAAACAGTGGTGTAATTTTTAATGAGAGCAATAAATACAAGTTGTGTTAGCACAAACTAAATCACTGCATAAGCTTCTACCATAGGAGATGCTTATGATTACTGAATTCAAAGCTACAAAGGTACTGCCTTTTAATCATACAGCTTCTCAAAAATGTTTAGTTAAATTACACATAATTACAAAATATCCCAGTATGTTGGAAAATAGCAAAATACTATGTATTTTCAATTTCAGTCACAGGAATAAAATTACTCTGGGGAAAATAAAATTTTTGAAATATCAGCTTACTGAACAACAAATTGTATCTACTTTTCTCACTTTATCGAGGGAAGTATTTCTTATTTAACATTAAATACAATAAGTTTCCTTTGAAGTCAATCCATACATATATGGCATGAAAAGTAATACAATAATGATAATGAGGAATGCTTCAATTCTGAAATTTGTGGATAAAAATATACACTCTTTTAAAATACACAATTTCAATATATGGATCACAGAGTATGATATATACAGTGTGTAACCAAAATCAGACACAAAATTATTGAATTAACAAAAACATTCATTGAAATTTCAAAATATTTGCAGAGTATACCAATACTCGCTCCAATAAAGTTACACAGTAATACTTGCATTATAAATATAAAAATATAAATAGCATATCATAAAAAAATTAGCCAAATCTTAATGTACCAAAATCTTTCAATGTCTCTATGGTCCCAAATTAATTTTTTAAATAATTTATTGTATAAGAGATATCTTATTTTGATTTATAACAAATTAAATCACTTTCTCAATTAGAAAATTTGAAGACCTCCCTCTAAGAGTACACTCAACAGTTTAAACAAATTTCTTTGATAAACCTCTAGTCTTATTTATAGCATAGTATTGCAAAGAAATCATACACAAAGTGAATAAACATTTACTGAATAATTAGGACTAAATGTTCTTTGGTTATGTCTTCTCATTTGAAAATTAATGGGAAAATGTATTGTTTAATTGAAAATGCAGTAAAATTATTTAGAACCATAATAAAATAGAAATATATGAATACTTATTATATCAAGAAAACAGAATTCAACAACATAAAAAAATAGCCTAACTTAAGTAAAAGGAAGTATAAGTTTGCAACTTCACCGGGTTTAATACTTCATTAGAATTTCCTTAAGTATAAATTCAAATTTACAATACAATTTTGTGGATAGTTTAAAAAATACATATATAATTTAGTAAGGGATTCAATACAGTAAGATTCGGCTTTTCTAGAAACTATACTATCAATATAACAGCAACACTCCACTAGCAACAATTTAACAAAAACAAAAAAATTTAGATCTTTATTACTGTCAGAACTTATGAGAAGGAATGTCAGCAATTTAAAGACTTAATATATCATGAATAAGTTAAAGTAAAATGCACATTGGTGCTTAATAAAAGATAAATGCTATTTTCCTAAAGCATTTACAGAAATATCCTGATGCACCACTTATATAAATAGATCATTAAGTACAAGACTGAGTAAAAATAAAGCTTATCATTCATGTTGTAATAATACCTCAAAATACCTATAAACAATGATTATTCAAATTATTGATTATTTGTTTACATTGACTATATTGATTACAATAAACCACAAAAACATTACAAGATAAAATTTTGATAATGCATCAATTTCTTGTACAGCATAGTTTAAACTACAACTCGATGTATAGCATAATTTGAACTACAATTAAAAATACTACTCATTTTAACTTCACAATTAGTTCCAGATTTACATATTTCCATTTGATTTTAAATTCATAATTTAAATATTAATGAACTAATTGAAAAAAATCATCGACTCATTTTTGAAGCCTTGATAACCTTTAATACAATCATTTATATTTATACGTCAATAATTGATTCATTACATAACCACCTTTTTAAATAGCCAAACTTGAATAAAATTCTTATAATTGTAACAAAATTTTTATCTCTGAAGATACTTCACATTTAAGCACAAATTTAAATTATATTAAAGTTCTATTACAGGAAAATACTTTAAAATGCTAAGCATATAAATAGCATGCTTGTAGTAAGATATCAGTTACAACCAGCATTTTGCACCATTATAGATCCACTGATAGTTATACCATAAATATAAATCACAGACCTAACATAGTAAATTATAGTTAATTAGTTTCCATATTTTCATCACATTGTGGTTGGCTTTCAGAAGCATTTGCTTTCCCAACATTTTCTGGGGTGGCATTTGTGGTAGAGTCAGGCATTTCACTGTCATTTTGTTGAGGTTGAGCAGGGCCATTTACTTTTTCTTCGGCAGGAGGTTCAACAGTTGGCTTTGGTTTAGATAAAATTTCACCTGTTACTTGTTCTAGTTCCTAGAAACACAAAATTTTATCACAAAAAATTGACAAACTTAATAAAGTTAAAAAGTGTGAAACAAAACAAAAACAAATTTTTTTAATGTCGGCAAAAGCAAGGCAATAGTCTTATGATTCGAAAAGATAGTTTAGAAATATAGAAATTATAACTATTTTACGCTATTTTCATCCGTTATTTATAATATAGCATTTTTATTCACATAGGCCATATATCAAAAAATATCGTAAATATTAAATTCAGTATTTTATCTTAAATAAAAAAATTTGAAATCACTGAAAATGCGCTCTATAATTACAAATTATTTGTTCAAGCTTCACAAGTAGATACTAGTTACAATATTATGAACATTTATATTTCTCAGAATCTTCAAAATCAAGATTTAATTAAAAACAAGTTACTAAACACCAAATCATGAGAATCAACTTAGTATAATTGGATAGAACAATTATATAACCAACATAACTATAAGTATTTTCTATGCACTGCAAAATGATGAACTAGTTTCAATATCATTGCTCACCATTTTTACTTTTTAGGTAAATTCAATTATTCATGCTAGCAGAATAAATTTTATGCATACTAATACAACTTTTTTAGTGATGAATAATTGTTAACATTATTGAAAAAGGATAAAATTTGACATTAAAATTAAATCATGTTATTTTTCCAGTTCATATTTAAAATTTGTTAATTTATAGTGCATAAGTAATGTTTTACTATGAGTGACTTTATTAAAATTTAAAAACCAAAACTATTCAATTAAAAGAACATAAATTACCCTTTGTTGGCGCTGAATTTCATCTGTTAGAATAGGAGGATCTACATAAAGAGGAAGGTTTGATAAACGCTGCAAGGCCTTGCCATAATATGCTTGTTTCTCTTCCCATATTTTCTTAACCTACAATCGAAATTTTTGGATACATGAAAAATTTAAAGGAAACTTACTCTATTTGTAATAAAATGAACAGCAATATAAATAATACATTCATATAACCCACATTAAAAACCAATGAGAATGTCAGTAATTATTTATTAATATAATAGAAAAACAATTTACTTAGAAAAATTTCAATGAAATAACAAGACATGAAATCAATGCATTTCATTGGTGTTAAAATAAAACTGATTTTCTGCTAATATGCAAATAATTCAGTGATTTCACTGTATCAATTATAAAAGTTAAATCTAAAAATTTAAGACCTAATGAATAATGAAAATATTAGTAAAGAAAATTTAGAGTAGAATTTTATAATACCTTCTTCATTTCTTCTTCGGGAATATGGTTGTATGTTTCTTCATTTGCTTTATATGATTCTAATGCTTTTTGCACTCGCATTAAACTAGAACCTAATGCAGATAAAACTTCTGGTCTTTTTTCATATTCAGTGAATCTCAAAAGCAAAGGTTTATTATGAACCTAAAGACAAATGAGGCAGATTAAGTCAAATGCTCAAATAAACAAACCTAAATTGTATCTTTTAACATGAAAATTAACCTACTTGTAAATCTACTAATTTTTGTGCATAAACACTCTTCTGTTGATCTTCTCCTTCATCATACAGCCAATTCTCCGTATCTTCTAATATCTTCCCTATTTTTGTTCGCTCCTAAAAATAATAAAAATTTTAACAGTGCCATTAATTTTACATTAAATTTAATATAAATAATTCATCGCTTCAATGTAATAGATCAGGAAGATGATTTATGCATCATAAGGAAAATAGAATGTTTAAATTTTTTTCATAAAATTAAGTTAAAATCTAAGTTTAAAAGAGAAATATCTTCACATCTTATAATCTAAATCACTGATATTTTCATTTTATCTCAGTAACAAAATCCACACATATTTATAAAATTTCGTTAAATTTTGAAGGTTTATCACTGTGGTTAAGGGACAAGTTGAATGGTTTACCTACAGTTTAAAATGAATTTTGAATCTCTACAAATATATAAGCTGGAATCTAATTTGAAATCTAATTGTTGGAACTAAATACAGAATATTAATTATTGCCAGGCTAGCTTGTGTTTTGCTCAAGTTATTGCAACTGATTTGAACAGAATTTGAACAACTAATCAATTTATTTGGAAATCTATATTTCATTTAGAAATGAATTTTATTTTGGTAATTTCTATAATTAATCAATATTTAAATATTAAATAAAATTCACTGAATTTGCTGAAGAACAATTTCCTGTTTAAAAAATGATTGAATCATAAATTTAATTCGTTTTAAAGACATAAATTTGTATTATAGAATATTCATTTTCCAAAATATTATCCTTACGACATAAACAAATATGAAATATAAATAAAATATTAATTAAAAATTAAAATAACTTTCAAGTCAGAATAGAGATAAATGTCAGAAATATTGCAATTTCATTTGTTTAATTTTTACAAGTGAAAATTTGTAATCATTTGATGTTAAAAAATATTACTAATTAATATTGATATATTAAAATAATAACTTTAGGGAAACAATATTTTTGGTATACTTTAGTTTCAATATTATGTTTCATTAAAAAAAAAATGATAGTCAAAACATGAATATAATATTATTGCCACAAACTAAGATGACCATCACACTTTAAAATGATACTTCTATTTTATAAGCAATATTTCAAATGCATATTTAAAGAAATTAAAGTGATAATGAACTAAAATATTACGAGCAGTAAACTTATTCTATAAGTTTTTTCCAATGTACAACAATAAAACTATAAATTAAATGAATTTGAGTGATAATAACTTAAGAAAATACATGCACTTCCAAAAGTTAAGCACAGAGAGGAAAATGCTAATTTCTGGAAGCCAATTAGAATTGAAGAGGATGCAAATAGCAGCAGATGTAGATGGAAGTATGCAAATATGTTAGGAAACAGACAAGCGCACTTTTATTTCAAGAAATATGCAAAAAGGGCAGTCTTATAAGACACCAGCTTTATGAAGGGTTACAGAAATTGATTGTAAGTGTTGATAGAGAGAGAGTAGGTGTGTTTAAAACTTTCGTACAGTTTGTTTTCAAGATATACGCTTTTCTATGACTTCCAGAAAACGAATGTATGATTCTGAGCATTGTCGTGCTGTGGCAACACCCCCTAGAATACAAGGCCTGAGCGCTCGAACAGGAAGTGGATGTGACGTTTCGAAGAGAAGACCTGTTTCTCTCGACTGGAGTGAGGGAGTTTTTGCATTTTCAACGTGAAACGTGTGTACAACGTGGTGGCGTTTTAATAATTTTTAAATATTTTCTTCATAAGCTTACTTTTCAATTGATTTATTTTGATTATTTTTCCTGGATAGTGCATTTTCTACAAAAACTGCTGAATCATGCCATCTAGGTGCTGCGTTCCTTATTGTAAAGGAAATTAGGACAGTAGTAATACTACTGTTAAACTTTTCAAGTTTCCAATGGATAAAGAACTTTTAAAGAAATGGATTCTATCTATTCCAAGGAAGGATTTTTAACCAACGAAATCATCAAGGGTAAGTTTCATACATTTAATTAAAATTTTTATTTAGTATGCATGATTTACTCATATGATATTAGAAATAATTGAATGTTAAAATTAAATGTTTCATGAATATTTTAAAATTTAAGAGAAAGAACGATATATTACTGATTTTATTTTGTTAAGGAAAAAAAATGCTTGTATAAGCGTGTGAGGGGAAATGTAAAAAATCAATTTAATAATAGATAAATGTTTAAGCATATGGTATATACATCAAATGTATAAATATATATGAATATTAATACACATTAATATCTGATTATTGTGAAAACAACTATTATTACCATAACGCATATTTTTAATGAAAAATCTAATGTTGAAATTGCATATTTTAATTTTATTTATAGTTCTCTGCTGATTCGCCAATTAAAAACTTAATATTTTATAAAAACTTAGATATTTTAAAAACTTAAATATAATTTTTTAATGTTATATTTATTAAGAGGAAATATTTTTAGCATGAGAAATAATGTATTTACTATATTATATTGGATATTTACTTATTATATTGGATATTGATTGGATTGTATTGGATATATTACTATATTATATTGGATATATACATGGATATTTACTAAATTCGTTCTCTTCTATGGTACAGTTAAATGTTTCAAATTTACTAATTGAAAGTGGGAAACAATTTCAATTTGTAAGTTTGAAATGCTAACAATTCTATTTAGTCTAAAAACAGAAGTATTCTTCATTTATATAATAAAAGAATTTACAAAGATATAAATTAAAGATTAATTAGTTTATATGATGAATTTTAATTTTTCAATTCATAAACCAGTATACCATTTTGATTTTTCCAGAAAATATATATATATTGTGATAAATAAATTTAAATAAAAATATTTCTTTCTGTTCTTACATGTATAGGTTTTAATATTTAACATCTTAATTTTAAATAAAGAGAAAAATACAAAAAGTCTAAGAATTATTTAGCTTTGTTTGGAAATGAAATCATTTTCAAGAATGTTATTTGCTTTATAAATTATCATAAGATTAATTAAAAATTAGTTATTTAATTTACTTCTTATGCACAGTTGTTTTATTAGCCTGCTCTTGAAAAATTGTGGTATAGAAATGATGGGATTAAGAAATTAATATTTACTTGAAACAAAATTTAGACATATTTATTGCTGATATGATTAAGTTAAAAAAATTGAAAAAAATATTAAATCCAGTCATCAAATTTTGTTTCAGGTTTGTGAATTGCACTTTAAGGAGGATGATATTGAAAGAGAGACATATGTGTTTGATAACAACACTACGTAAATTAAAAACATTACAAAAATAACATTTCATTGAATATGTCTAATTCTAATTAAATTTTTATTACTGATTCTTATAATATTTTTCATTACTGTTTGTTGTAATTATAACATAAAATATACTTTTAAGCAAATCATGCACAAATGAGTTGAAGAATAAATGTAATAAATGTATGATCAGATTATATATATAATTTCACTTTTTATTTATAAAACTGTGCTCCTGATGTATATTCTTGAATTTCATCCAGTTGTATAATAATGAATTATCTGTATATATGTATGCCTGTATATTTTTTCAAATTTTATAAATAAATGCTTTTTACTTAAGGGTGTGTTTTATTTACTTACTGTTTAAAATCAAAAATATGCAATTTGATTTAGTTATGCCTTTAAAATTCGAATGTTAAATTTCATAGAAATATTTTCATAACAAATAATTTACAGGATAAACAATCTCTCTTTATATGTCTTACTATTTTTTCATAAATTCTTCCAAGTACAGTAAAACTATTATATCTCTACTTAATGATATAATTCGTTAAGTTTATTAAATGCTACTTTAACAAATCTAAAATTATTTTCTGCAAATAAAAGTAATTTAAGTTTGTTAATTTTAAAGTGATAAAATAAAAAATTGTTTATTCTAATATTTTTTCTGTAATTGCTTACAGTTATTATAATGTTTTGGTGATAAAAATCCTATACATTAATGAGAAGAAAAAATTTAGTCAACTCATATTCCAATGCAATGTTATTAATATAAAAATTGTATTTCCTATATATACGCAATTCTATTTATAAAACTAAATTTATATTCCTCGCGAATGTTTTTCAATTGTGTCTAATTATATTATGATGGATAATCAATATAAAAATGTGTATATTTTTTTGAATTAATAAGTATTTATTAGTTTTACTATTTGTCTAAAAAAATAATATATATATATATATATATATATATATATTAAGTAAAATTGTTCTACCTTTATTTATATTTATATAAAGTAAAATGCTTCTATCTTTAACAAATGAACTAATTCCTTAAGTTTATTACTTTAACATATGTAATCATATTTTCTAAAGGTAAAAAAAAAAAAAAAAAAAAAAAAAAAACTTTTGGTTTGTTAAATTCAATGTAATATTTTACTTAAAAAAAAACTAGACATTTGATGGTTTCATACATGCAAATTTTGTTTATCTTTTGCCGATGTAACAGCGACGGCGAAGATTTCAACGGGTCTTCTCTTGATGACTCATAACTCTTGCGCTCAGGCCTTGTATTCTAGGGGGTGTTGGCTGTGGGGGGCATTGAAGTAGGACAGTCAATCTCAGATTTTGCTCTTTTCTTCGGCATTCATCATTCACGTTTATGGAAACAATTCAAACGACACAGACAGTTGTCTGAAGGCCAGTAGCGGGTCACCCAAGTGTTCCAAATCCCGCGGAAGATCGATATATTGCGACTTTAGCCAAGCTGAATCGCAGAGCGACCTCCACATGTGTGACATCTATGGTTACAATGTCCATTAGTAAGGTGATATCTGCAGCTATTGCACACCGAATATTACGTGTGAGTGGACTGTACACTCGGGTACTTCGAGTTTGTGTTTTTCTACCCGTCCAACCAAGAGGGGCACGATTGTGTGTTGTTCCAAATTGACATGTTTACAGATGGTCTGGAGCCAGATGACAAGCGTATAAGGATATGGCGTGAACAAGGAATACACAATCAGTCCCAAAACATCACCAAACATTGCGCACTCAGAGATGGAAGCATTATGGTGTGGGCAGGGATTTCATTAGGATACTGCACCAACCTCCACATCTTTAAACGGGGTTCTGTGACGGCTGTCCGGATTCAAGATGAAGTTCTAGAACCCATTGCGAGATTGTTTGCTGCAGCAGTTGGCCCTACTTTTGTTTTAACTGACGATAACAAACGTCCCATAGAGGTGACATCATCGATGACTACCTGGAGAGTGAAGGGATTGCACATATGTTGTGGCCCCAGCATAGCCTCCCAACCTTAATCCCATTGAAAATCTTTGGGATGCTCTTGGCCGTGCTGTATCTTCATGTTTCCCACCTCCAGCCACTCTTATTGAGCTGGAAGCTGCTCTTTAAGAAGAATGGCTATTGCTTAATTCTACGGTGGTTGACCACCTAATTGAAAGCATGGTCACAAGGTGTAAACTTTGTATACAGATAAGGGGGATCACATACCTTATTAATGCCCTTTTCTTCATTTTGTGCTATTTTTATCACTTTGTACATAATTCTGTTTAAATCTCTAGTATGTCATTATCTGATAACTTGCAAAAATTTAATATTGTTTTCATTTCTATATATAATTATAGATTTTATTTTAAACATAAATATATATGCTACTTTTCTGCCAAATTTTGTGTCAATCAAAGCAGTATTTTGATTTTTTTGCATTTTACACCTTTGTGTTTAACTTTTAGAAGTGAGAGTATTATTAATTTTGGAAAACACATCAATTTTACTAGTACAAGCAAGAGCTCTATCATTGGAAATTAAATTATTACCATTTATGAAATTTATTCATCTATGTCAATCCTAACTAATTTGTAAGGTGTCATTAAAACAATAAAATCTGAATTTAATTAGCTAAAATAAATGTAAGTTATTAGGAAAAGAAGGAAAATGGACAAAAATAAACTTAAGAAAGGGGGCAAGCATTAGCAGAAACAAATTTAAGGGTATATAGAAATTTAAAATATTTATTATACTAAACTGCATTTCATTTGTAAAATTGTAAATATTAAAATCTTTGAAATGGTTTCGTGTGCAAAAATATAGGTTATGGCTGCTTTTGTGGGGTAAACCTGCGATGTACCAGATGCGTCGCTGGCCACTAATTGACCAGTTTATAGGGATGTATCAGATACGTCATGGATGCTGAGAGCCGGTTTAAAATAAAAATCTATGAACAGCAAAAACTGTTTTATAAATTACAATGTCAAATTTCCATACATAATTTTTGAAAGTTAGAATAGCAAGTTACTTTTTTAATGTATTACTATAATATTATTGAAATTAAAATTTCTTTAGTGAAAATCAAGAATTTTCTTTAGACAAATAGGGAAACATTAAATATTAATGTTTTTTTTATATGAATGACTTGCAAATTATATAAGCAAGAATAACAATCAGCAAAACACACATTAAGTCCTTTAATATATGCCATCAAACCTTGCTTTATATGATTTTTTTTAAATATTTACAGTAAACATACTACGAAACAAATATCCCACAGTTTATTATTTTGATCAAGGTTAGTTTTATTAGTCAATTTAGTTTTAATGCCAATTTTTGGCACACAAGTCACTTAAAGACCGGGACCTGAAGTTGATTCTAAACTTGTAAATTTGATGCTGGTGACAAAAATTGTTTCCCAATTGTAGAACCAAAGGACAGGCCACTAATCGCTATGCTCAGACCAATGAGCTGACCAGTGAAGGTCTGTTTTTAACAACATCAGTTTTATTTAATAAAAATATTTAACATAAGATGAAGTAAAAATTTTGATGCTGAAAAAGAATTTTTGTTAATTTCATTAAAAAAGTAATTTTTTTTTACACATATTGATTAGTTTATGTTATAATGCATATTAATTTTACACATATTTTGGTTGGAAGATAGTCATCACTAATAAAGATTAAGTGTTAACCTTAATAATTTATCATTTTTAAAATTATTTAAAGTTATAATTTAAACATAAATTTAAGAGAAAAAGAAAGAATGGCATGTTTTTAAACTTTTCTAAAATTAGTCCAGAGGGATTTAGGTAATTAAAATGTTAAATTTTGCTTAAATCAACAAAAATTTGTCATTTAAATTTAAAGAAAAATTAAGTACTATTCATTTGATAATACTCTTTTCCCACAATACTCAGTTGCAAGTGACAGTAAATAAAGAAGTCTTTTTTTTTAATTTTCTATTATAGAAGTAATATAATATAAAATACAAATTTTTACATGTAACTAAAGTAATATTAAAAAAAACTGCATTAATAAAATTTTAAGTGATTTGTATAGTTATGATTTTGGAATAATATCTCTCCTAAGTAATTTAATGTAAGCTTCATTAGGTACATAATACCAGTTTCTTTTTTAAAATCAAAAACTACATGAAACATTAATTTTCTCTAAAGAAATCAAATTTTTGGACAAAATCGCTAATGCAATAGCATTGATTACCACTTGAGATTTTATAAATGGTACAGAAAAACTTAAATATCTAAAAAGAAAATAAGTACTTCCCCATTATAATTTTTTCATACCTCATTTAAAATGGATTACAACCAAAAAAGGTCTTTACTTTTTTATAACCAACAAAAATCTTAAATAGAATATTATCATTCCATTAAAGTTGTTGCATAATTAAAATTAATAAGTTTTAAGTAATTACTATTTCCTTTTAGATGCCAGAATAGTAGTGTCTAAAATAGCAGTACGTTCAGATATTAAACTTATATGAATATACAAAAATACAAATAAGTGATTAATTTACATTAGTAGTGGTTCAAGTAAAGTATATAAAATCTGTTAGATAATGTAACATATCATATTTAGATAGTTATAAAGATTATTGAAAAATAAATATAAAATACCTCTTCCTTCAAAAACTTCTCATATAATCCACTAAGTCTATCTCTAAATTCATATACAAATTCTTCAAGAGCATTCTTTGCATCAGCTCTTTCTTTTTCCATTTTATCTTGCATTATCATCTTGCCCTAAAAAATATTTTAATAGAGCATAAATAGTGTAAAAGTTAATATGCTCAAGGCAATTTTCCACAATTTCAAATTCACAGACAAATGTTGCCAAAATAAAAAATTTTATTAATCAACAAATATCTGGCTTAGTTCAATAAACTTTAGAATAAGGATTTTGCTCCAATTTTTGGAAATGAAGGTAACAGACTATTTTTTGTTCATATTTCAGATTTCTTTATTTTCTACATATAGATAGGTACGTAATAACACAAAAAATACTAAAAGCCTAACAATAACAGATACTTTTTCAATAACCTTAAAAATCAAGCATTTCTAGGATACATAGAATAATTAAGTCAAAGAATCTTCATTAACATAAAATATTGCAGAGCAATTTCCAAGCCACTTCTTACAGATGATATTGCTAAATGTCATCTACAGTGGTATCACAATCTAAAACCTAATTGACTAATAAGTGGGAAACAGTTATACCAAAGAAATTACTTTTATCTACATAGTGCAAACATAGTGATGCAACGGACTTAAGTTAATGGGTTTGGTATACTCGCCCATCACCAAGTGCAAAGTGATTTTAAACCACAGTTAGGTCATGAGGTCATACCTGAGCTGGTACACTCCTCCCCTCATCCCTGCGACAGCAGCAGAAATACTTTGTTCTTCGCATATTAACATGGATATGTTCCTAACTGACTGTGTTCAAGCAACCCAGATAAGGAGAGTACATAGTCACCCTCCTAATCACTGCCCACAGTAAATGATGCTACACTATACTGATCTTAACGGGCAGCTACTGAGCCACTGGAGCTCACTTTTACTTTATAGACAGGTGCAAAATTGGAAGACACTTACATACATGTATGTGTTCACAATGGTTTTCTTCCAACTCTAAAATAAGGAAGTTAATCTGCAATGACATGGCCAGGCATGTTGTGATTTTCAGATAGCCTAATTATAATCCTGAAAGAAAAGGTCATTGACGAGAAGTATAGAATATTTTTATATGACGAGGCCCATCCTATGATACAGTTTTCTGCAAAGATTTTCTAGAATGATAATGCACTAATTCATCCAAAGGAACTTGTTCAATCATGTTTTGAGGAACACAAAGATAACTTAAATAACTACCTCGCCCTGCAGTCACTCTGCCTGAATATAATTAGCCATTTCAGTATACTTTAGATGTGTTCAATATGGAATCGATACCTTCGACAGGTATCTCTCCAAGAGATTCAATATATCCATAAATAATGGTACAACATTTCTTTAAACACTATTCAGCACTTATTAATCAATTCCTAGGTGAATCCAAGCTTTACTACATTCGAAAAAGGGTCCTACACCATACTAATAAAGAATTCTTTAAAAATCTTAAGTTTTTCTATTTTGATAACCACCTGCATATATATTCACTACTGAACTTATTTAGGCTCTAAAGGATTATAATGTATAAATATAAAAGTTAAAAGAAAAATATTAAAATTTCTTAAAACAACTTCTCATTAAAAAAATTGTGTGAACATCGTATAAGCTTTTACATACATAGAGATTACATAAGAAATAAAGATAAAAAAGGTTTGTCAAGGAAATTTATATAATTTTACTGGTTTTAGAAACATCATTAAATAGCAAAACATTCTATTAATTTCATATGGTAACTTTTTTAAACACTAATATTTGCCAAACTATGAAATTTTAACTTGAAACTAGTACAAAAATACAAATTTTCAGTATTTCAAAAAAAAAAAAAAAAAAAAAAAAATAAAAAAAAAAAAAAAAAATTCTGTAATTACTTCCAAACATTTTCCATTTCTGAAGAAGAAAACTTGTTAGGCATGGCTTCAGAGAATGTAAATTATTTTCTGCCAAAATGGTGTGAATTGGTTCTGTAATTTTCTTCCTACCAGTTTTATAGACATTCTTAACTAAAAGTGAGTCATAAAAATTGACTGTGACTTACACTTCAGTTGAATTTTTGAACTTATATTAATGTACTTATTTTTCTTAACAATTTTGCTAAATAAAAAAGTACAAAAATAAGGAATTTACTTACTTTTTTTAAAATATTAAACTTATTCATACATATTATATATAAGTAATCATCTCCCTTCTATAATTTTAAACCCATTTAATTTAATGTATACAGAAGTTGTAAGTCATCTAGCTATCAAACAAAAATCATTTTCTGACCTAACTGAATATTCAAGGTTTGAAGAGAGAAAGCATTATTATTCATCATATTTCTAATAGAAAGTTAAATTTTAGAAAATGCACCATAGATAAATTATAATGCCAGTAAAATGTTTTGCAATAAAATGTACTATCCCTTGTGAAAATGTATCCTTTTATGATTTTCTTTTTCATTTCAAATTTTACTGTTAAAACAAACATTAATAAAATCAAAATTAACTCACTTCTTTTTCAATCAAATCATCAAGTTCTTTCCGACTCAAGCTAATTGACTCTGATTCTATAGGCAATTCAATTGACTTCACAACAGATTTTTGTTTTTTTGGTTCAGGTTCTTTTTTCTCACTAACCTAAGAATTCGGACGATTAAAAATTTATATATAAATAACAGTTCAAAGTAGAAAAATTTTCTAAGATATTTAAAATTAAAAATGCTGAGGAAAACTATCAAAGTATAATATTTGTACACAATGAAACTTATCACAAAAATGATAACACAAAATAATTATCACAAAAATAAAAACATGACAAATTACTTTAATAACTTATATAACCAGAAATTTATTTTAGAAAAATATGTACAAGATTAAATTACTGTATTCGCTGAAATGTTTCAGCTTTCAGAGGGCTTGCATTGTGTTGCTTATCATGATGGGCAAATAATTCAGCAGCCAGCTTAAATAGCAGCATTAACTCACTGAGGATATTTGGAATACTTTAAAAATTGCTTTTAACCCTCCTTTAAGGACTCTAGAGATGCTTGCTGCTGCTTCAAAAGAGCTGGTTTTTCCTTCACTTCAAAGAGAGATCTCATTATTTACATGACTTAATGCTGTGAGGATGATACTCTGTAATAAAGGTACTATGCCACACACACACACACAATATCAAACTGACACATCCTATATATTCATTTTTCACATGCACTAATTTTTATAATACCATAATTGACAAGTTAATTTGCTTGATTTCATTTTATACACTGATGGTAACTTATTTGCTGTCTGAAAGTTACACTAAATTTTCATGTAATTGTTTCAATAATCAGTATATTTGATTTTCACTAACTTTTTTAAAAACTAGTTAAGATTTTTATTAGAACTCTTATTTAATCAACAAAGTAAAACATTTCAATAAAATTCAAATGTAATAATTAAATAAGCAAGTCCAACAGCTATAAGAAAGTACTAAAATGATTTAAGTCCAAATTTGTTAAACTAAGCTCATATAAAAATAGCATACATGTATTTATACATTATACAATTTTCACTAATGACAAAATTTTATTTATACAGTAAAATTACCATTGTTTTTTAATTTATGGATCTCTTGTATTGCATCTAACTAGAATTAATAAAATATTTCAGCATCTTACCAATTTATCAGGCTCTTCCTTATTTACTTCAGTATTAATGTCACCATTAGGAGCTGAAGCTTCTGATTCCATAACCTCATCAGTTTTAGCATTATTAGCAGATTCTTCAACATGATTGACATTTCCTTCTCCATTTGTAACAATCTGCTTTTCATACATAGTGGCAGAACAAATAGAGAATATTCCGTGGAGGTTAATTCGTGCTTTTACTTTCAGTTTCCTGTTTTCTCCATCTGGAGAAGCTACTACATTTTTTATTTTAAATGAAGCTGAAATAGGAAATGTATTAAGCATCAGTAGCGTATTTTAGTGACATTAAAAAGGAAAAAAGAGTAATTTAAACATTTTTAAAAATATTCATTGAATCCATGATTATTTGAACATAAATTAAAAAGCATTATAACACTTACACATTTGAAAATGCATGTACAAAGAAACATTAAAGAAAACAAACCATCAATTACTGTGGTAGCAGGTAACATTTTAGAAAAATCACAGAAATATCTCCATCCACAGACACATCCAAACAAGATAAAATATTGAGTCAATGGAAAAACTTTTAATCTACTTTTCAAATATTTTGGGTGAGCTAGATATTTAAATAAAAAATTTCTTATAATTTAATTAAAAAATTATAAAATCTTGTTATCAATAAAGAATTATGTATTTGGAAATAATTTCAAGGAAATTGATGAAAATATTTCTGTAAAAATTTTTTATTTCCTGTTAATAGATTTAAAAATCATGATTTTGGAACATTTTCACCACATTTAGAAAATAAAATTTGAAGTCTAAAAAACTTAAAATATCAATTATTATACTTTTTCCTCATGCAAAATTGAATATAAAAAAAAATCTATATTTTAATTGCGTGTAATTTAAAAAAGTTCTTATAATCGTGACACAATCATGATTATATGAAGAGACCTTTACACTATCAGTTAGGGAGTCAGATTTAGAAACAGCACATGTTAGGTGTAAGTCTTGGGTGGCACTAAATATAAATATGAAAATTAAAATACTTAAAATTTATTTTTATCAAGAAGATCACAAACACGTACTTAAGTAACATTAGTTTTCAAACAATTCACAATTAAATCTCAAAATAACTTTTCTGGTTGAATTAAATGGTTTTTAAACAATAGATCGAATTCATAATCATTTCAACATAAAACATAATCTTACCCTGAACATGAAAATCTTTCATAAACAATCAATGAAAATGGCACATTCAAAAATAGTAATCACTTTGTTTCACTAAAACTCTACCATATTCAATGGGAAAAATACACAAGTTGAATTTTTGACACCATCTCATATGAACAAACACTTGCATTTCTTATTCAATATATTTTTCAAAAAAAAAAAAAATTGCAATTATTTCCTAATATTGAAATTGCATTCTTTATAAAGTTTTAACATTTGTTCGAAAATCATACTATGATGAAAGGAAACAAACCAACAAATGTATTCAAATAAAAGTTTAATCTCTATATTGTAAATTTCTTATTTAAAGAGAATGTGCTGCAAATTTTTTAAAAATGTCTTGCTGATGATTTAATTAATCAGTTTAAAGTTATTTTTTGTGAACAATGAATAAATCTTGCAGTGGTTTGTCAGGCAAACCATAACCACTTTTGCTCAGGTTTGGTTTGGTTTGTTTTGTCGCTCAACAGTCATTTTTTGCACATGAGGGCTAATTAGACCGGGACTTACGGCTTAAAGTGGATTCCGAACCACTACAAACATCCATGCCCAAGGTGGGATTCGAACCCACGAACTGTTGAACCGAAGGCAAGAGCGCTAACCATTCGGCTGCCAGCTCAGCACACTTTTTCTCAGGATTACTTGACTTGAATCTACATTTTAAAGTAATTTCTTAGCCACTACAAATACCCATCACTGAGGTTGAAATCAAAACCAAGAACAGTGGAATTGAACACCACAGTATTATTAACTGAACTAATATTGCCATTGTAAGTATGAAGTAACCAAACATTGATCTTTAGCTGATACTTAATTTGAATTAGAATACAAATTATCCCTAGTTATGAAATAACAGAATTCAAAAACTTTCCTTTCTTAAAACCTGAATTCTTGCAATTATTAAATTTTGGAATTTAAAATTTTCAAAAAATAAATTAATTAGCAGGCAGAAGAATGAAACAATAGTATGCAGAACAAAAGTTGAAAACTGGTTTGCATTACAATTCACCCGAAACTTGAAGGCATGAGAAGTTCAATTATTCGACATTTTTATTCAACTTTGTAAGCAAATTTGTTTAATTACATTGAGATGGCTTGTTATGAGACAGTTTTTTTTAATATACTATAGTAGTGAATACTGAATAAAATTATATATTTTTTTCAAGAATTGACTAAAATTAAATGGTTATTCATTTACATAGTGAATAAATCATAAACAAAAATGGATCTGTACTTCCAACTTTATAATAAACTAAAAAGTAGAAATTCTGTGAATTTGGCACCATTTGAATTTTTTAATCTTTTTCAGCCACATACAAGTATACACAGAGGCATAATATAGAAAATCAATACTTTTAACCAATTAAGTATAACCTTTAGAAAAATTAGTAACAGAACTTACCCAATTTATTTGTCCCGCAAATAGGTAAATCTTTACTTTTATAAACTCCTTCAATGACGAATGGTTCTTTTCTATTATACGTTAACATCTTTGAGTAAGGAGCAGGATGACCGTAAGGAAAAATGTCTAAATAACTGAAAATAAAAAATTTAAAAATATTAACAAACCATCGAAGGAATAATTGCTAATTCAATTAGAAGATTAAAAATTAAGTTTAGCAAAACCCAAAACGAGTTGGAGAATTTTTTCTAAATATTTGCATAAAACTTAAATTTAATACTATACTGTGTAATAAAGTAGGGAGCAGGACTAATTTTTTTGTTAACCATCATGTACTTAACTTTAAAACCAGGTTTTTATAAAAAAAGAATCCAATCATACAAGTTTCATAATTTATTATATGTTTATAAAATTAATAACTGGAACCAATTTCTTAGATTTAAACTATGTAAGTATTTCATATTATAATTATTGGGGAAAATCTTATACAACAACATTACATTTAAAAAGTAAAAATGTTAGAGTCACTTAATAAGTATTAAAGGGAATTTAAACACTTTACTTTTTAATACCTCTAACTGTAAGTCACATTTCTAACAAATGAAATAAAAGAATGCACTATTAAATTTGGTAATTGATCCAACAAATTTGAAAGTTTAATTTTAATAATTACCAAAGGAACAGCATTAAAGACAAATAATATATTGTTTAAATTTCTAAAGTTTTTTAAAGCAGAAACAATGTACAATTAAATTTATCCAAACAAATTTCATGTTAACGTTTCCACATTTGTTTTATAATGAAACACCTTACAAATTATGTCTGTATAACACTATAGCAATTATTGTTAAGTTGCAATTTTACTGAAGATAGTAAAATATAAGATACTTTCTATACAACAATTGGAGATATTAAAATAGGAGATATGTAAGTATGATAATTTAATGCTCCATAAACTTAGCTTTACATTCTCCATAAAAGTTTTTAAAAAATTTATTGATTGACAAAACTGCAAAAATAAACCTAAGCAGTTTTTAAGAAGTTACGAGAACAGAGCATTTTGAGATAAGGTTTAAAATTAAATGTTTATATATAAAACATTTTAAAAAATTTTTAAAAATTAAAACAGATTAATTTTTCATCCATATATAAAGTGTAATAATAAATTAATAAAATTTGCTCATTAGAACAATGATACAAAAAAATGATCTTCGTTTACTTTGTTTTGTTAAAGAGTTCAAACACTTTTTAAAACATGTTAATGAACTGTTTCTAAGACTTAAAATCATTCATCAGATTAATAATTTTAACTGACTTCTGAGCACCTTTTGTCTTTTTTAACTTTTTCACTATAACAATGTTAACAAGCGATTAACTTTCAGTCGAATATCACCCTAAGAAATTTTACCTCGTTGATCACAAATATAGGCGTACTGTTTAGATTAATAGGATCGTTATGAAGACGGGTCTTCTTGCAGAAATGGACACAGCAGCTCTTGTTAGGGGATAAAGTAAATATCTTGCAAGTTGTCCCTTACAAGATATTTGCTGGTCATCCACATACCAATAGAAAGTGAAAGACAAGAATGCTGTTTATATATAAGTTAAAAATAATTACACTTAAAATAGACTCTTGACGTACACCCTTTGAGTTGATGAAAGTATAAGATGTATAAGATCGAATATGGACATTAAAAAAACAAGAGAAAAAAATGCAGGAATATCAGATATCAGAAGATAACTCCAAAAGCCAAAATTATGTAGTAAACAGAGAATTCCATAATGCCATATAAGGAATATGCTTTCTCAATGGAAAAGAAAATGTAACCCAGATGGTTCACCTGCACAAGAGTATCGCGGATGTGGATTTCCAGATATGTTATCAAGAGTGAATCTTCCTTTATGGAAACCACTCTGATTAACAGGGATACATTTATTTTTCCAAGACATTAACGAGACGAGAATTAACCACACATTCAAGAGTCTTGCAAAAGTAACTATTTAGAGATATTGGTCAATAATTTAAAGGATCAGAAAGATCTTTACGAGATTACTCATTCCAAAAAGTTGGGAATAAATTTTCAGTCCAGATTCTTTTACACAAGTGAAGTACATTTGCTAAAGAGTCTGGACTTGAATGTTGAAGCATTTGGTAGCCGATTCCATCTGATCCTGGATTAGTATTGGTAGTAATTCCATCTGGACCATTGGCCTGCTGTAAAGCTCTCTTTAATTCCAACATCGAAAATTCACAGTTGTAAGGCAAGACTTGCCTTTGGTAGAAACAATATAAGACTTATGATTTGGGCTACATTAACCTTAAAAAACAAATTTTAAGTAGCAGGGTTGGTACAAATCTCCAAGAATCAAATTCGGGAGTTTTGCAGGAGTCAAATCAAAAATATCCAGGAAGTATCAATACTCATGTTAATTTATTTAAAAACTTTTTCTTAGCTAAATATGCATATAAATATGTATATGCATCTTTTTTCACTTATATTTGCAACTAATATAAATAAATTCTTGCAAAAATTTTGCAATTAATGTTAATTTACCAGTTTTTTAACTTCCTCAGATTTTTTAAGGTTCATACAAGTCATCTTCCAAATGCTTCATTTTTATTTTTTAGTTCCTTTTTTTCACGAAGTGCTTTTTGCTTTCTTTCTATTAACAGCAGCCATTTTTAACTGTTCATGTTTTACTAAGTATATCTTATACTTTTGCCGGGCACCAGAAACAAAACTAAGAATTTTACTAATTATTATATTTTGGATAACTATGTTTTGGACGTGATCATCATTGTTGCATTTAGACACAATTTATTGATTATTCAAAATTTCTACCATCAAAATTTTTGTTCTCAGGAAACTCATGTTCAACAGAGCTTGACAATGAGAGTGTAGTAAAAGCAAGTTTTCAAATTAACTGTATGAACTATTCAAGTTTTCATTTTTCAAATAACACTGGATTGAGCTAATACTATAATAAGTTTCCATTTTTATATTATTTTCTCTCTCTGTGTGTGTCATTCATAATAAAATTCCTAAACACTGAAAGATAAGAAACTAAAAAAGTTAAAAACTTACATTATGGAACAATATTTTTAATTACTTTAAGGATGAGGTTTGGTTTGGTTTGTTTGTCGCTCAACGGTCATTTTTTGCACACGAGGGCTAATTAGACCGGGACTTACGGTTTAAAGTGAATTCCGAACCACTACAAACATCCATGCCCAAGGTGGGATTCGAACCCACGAACTGTTGAACTGAAGGCAAGAGCGCTAACCATTCGGCTGCCAGCTCGGCGCTTTAAGGATGAGATAATTGATTTAATTTGTTTTATTCCCATTGTACCACTTGAAATAATCCATTTCATATATTGCCTAACTTTTTGTATCTTCAAATAAATAGTCTGATTCTTTTTCAGCTACCACAAAAGGTAAGTTTTGAGCAGTATTTATAAAAGCTGATTAACTTTCACATCTATTCCTGTATTAGAATGCAACACAAGATATAAATCAAACATTCATTACCCTGAAATAAGTTCATCAAATTTGCTGTTGCTTCCTAAAAAGCTGTTCAGAAAGACTCATAACACCTTCCCTGGATAGCCCTTTTTACTAGCAATCTATTATGGCATTTGGTAAACAGTTGTATAAACTGTTTATCAAATGCCATAATGTACCTCCATTCTGCTTAAACTTTTAAAACAGCAATTCTTTAAATAAAATTAAGTAATGATTGTAAAAATTAATGCAGTTTAGGTTTTACAAAAAGGAAACACTTAACAAAATATTATAATTCAGAATATGTTAAAGGATTTTCACCTTATTAAGTTATTAAATTTTTTTAAATAACTACATACAAATTTAAAAGAAAATTGTTTTCTTGTTGACCAAATAATATTAAAAAACCATTTTTCCTAAACTGATTTAAGACTAGTTTTTCCGATCAGGCTCTGAAGTTTCCTTACATATTACTCAAGCAATACAAAATCTTGATTTCTTTTTCATGTATAAGAACTCAGTAAGTTACACAATGCAATCACATTAATGTGACTTTTCAAAACCAGACTTTGAGAGAAGAACTTCTAACGATTATTTTCCAAGCAGAAATAATAATGGGAATAGTATCCACTCTACTGTTTCCTTGCCTTATATCTTATCCTATAAGCACTGGAGAGCTGAGCATTTCACATCATTAGCATAACTCTAAGGTGCACTTACCCTTAAACAAAAATTTCCCATAAACATAAATTTTTAAATTGAAATCAACTGCAAAATTTTTCAAAAGATGGAAATATTTTCCCAGAACAGAAAAGTGGAACCCTTGACTGTACTTGAAAAAGTAATCAATACAAAAAGGAAATTACTTAAAAATAGTCACACTTGTACAGATTTACATGGTAATCAATAGTGTTTCAAATGAACTCTTACCATGTTTCTGAAGTATACTGCTCAGGATACGTAATTTGCACATCATAAGGTTGTATATCAGTAATAGAGAAATCTCTAACTTTGAATGTTGGTGACAGCATTGCACACTGAAAATTTAGAACACAGTAGTTAATTTTACATATTAAGAGCATCAACACTTATATATATAAATGAATAATTTCCAATAAATTCAAGAACAAATTTTTCTCTGGGGTAAGTTACACCAACAAGTACATCACTTTAAAAAATTAAGTCTTTAAGCAAATTACTTTGTTGAATTAAATACCTTAAATAGAATTTCTATAAAAGCAGTACTATAAAACAATATAAAACAGTATTTTATGCAACAATTTAAGGTTACACACAACAGCTAACATTGTGTATTCTAAGGAAAGAAACCTTTTATTACCTGTAATGCACATCCTCTTGCAACTGCTTCATCTTGATTTAAAGTTGTGCTAGGTTCCTTACCAAATACTTTTTGAACTAATATTTTGAATGCTGGTATTCTGGATGAACCACCAACAATCTGAACTGAATCAATGTCCTCAGGTTTTAATTCTGAAACAAATTTGAAAATAATTATAACTTAAAGTCTATAACCTTTACAATTTCAGTAAAAAATTATAATTTTAAAATACTTACTAGTGACTTCAAGAAGCTGCATAAGCGTAACTTCAATTTGTTGCAAAAGATTTGAAGACAGTTGCTCAAAAACTTCCCTGAAAATTACATGGAAGTTAAAATAGCTGAATGAAAATGTCTTACATGAGTATTTATCTAAAAAATTTAATACCGGTTATCGAATTAAATTAATGTAGAACTTCACTATTCATTGTAATAATAACTAGCTTTAAAAATAATTTTTATATGTAGGGCAAAAAGTTACAACATTCAAAGAAATATTTTGATTGAAGTAATAACAAATATGAAAGACAGCAAATTTACTCAGCTGAATTTCACAATTGTTTTTTAAAATCCAAATTAAATGAATGTATAAAATCCAATAAAAATGATATAGCTTACAATTCATAGGAAAATTTTAATTTTATACCAAAATGTAAACAGTAGTCCCAAGAAAATAAGATATTTCTTAAATTAGTTTCAGATACATTTTTCAATGCAAAACAATCAATTCAAGCAAACACTAATTTTTCAAAAATATTTCTTCGCATTTAAAAATAAAATTATACAACTTACAAATGAATACAGGTACCTTAATTCTTGAAACGATTTTTGCTTATCTGTAAGATAATTTAAATTAATACGATGGGTAAAAATGTTGGAAATTGACTGTGTCTCCAATCATACTTCAATTTATTAAAATTTAGTGAGTGTGAGGTCACAGTTAAGCACCTCTATAAGTTAGGTATGGTTTAATTTAATGAATGCATCAACTTGAATAGTGAGGATATTTACCAAAATTTAAGCAAAAAAAATACAAAGAAGTAAAAAGCTAATTCAAACACATTAAGTTAATTATAGTATGAAACAATCTTTTCCAACATTTTACTTTGGAAGTATCATTTTCCAAGATGTTCAATTAAAAACAAATTGCTAAGTTCAATTCTTTTTTCACCAGTAAATAAATATTGCATGAAAAAAAAATGATCAATAACTATACTTTTAAGCAAACAAAGAGAGAACTTTCTAATTTGCACATGAAAAGTGTGCTTTTGCATGAAATGTTTAATTTTGCAAATTAATATCAAACAAAAATTTTTGACACTATCTTTGAGTTCCATGATGATTAAGTAATTTAAGTACATGTGTGTTTTTTTGACATAAAATATCCACTGGTGAAATATATCTACTGTTGGCAAGCTTGATATTGATGGTTATTACACATTTCTTATTTTACATATTATGTACAGAAATATAACTGAATTTTTCAATACTGTTGCTTTTCACATTGTACCTTTCTTGTAAATTACAAACAAATGTTTTGCACTCATAACTGAACAGCAAAAAATTTACAGAGTTTAGCTTGAAATCTTATTAAGTCCTGAATTGTAAGATTGTAGTCAGTAGTAGATGCACACAATTATAAGTTTCAACAGAGCTGACCAGGAGGAGAAAAGCAGGAGTTGTACACATATATCATTCATTGTACATTTATCATGCTATTATTTTATAAATAAAGTTTTAATTTCATAAATTTATAAGATATAAAGAACAGTAGATACAAATGCATTTATATCCAACCTATGTATAAACAAAAAATCTAATGTTGTATTATTCATGTTAAAATAGAACACTTATTAAAAATTGATGCAATATTAATGTTTGACAAAAGTTAACAAAAATCTGTCTCCAATATTACACATTATATAGAAAATTTACAGAAATTAAATTACAGATTAATTTTTCAAAACAAAATTTCGGTAAAACATAACCAATGGTAAAAAACTTGCCTACCAATTTAAAACCTGTTCAAACTTACTTCTGCCATGACCTTTTATACTTAATAAATCTGGACAATAAATTAGATGAAAATAAATAAAACTAATATTGCTCTAAGTAATACTTAGAGCAATATTAGTTTTATTTATTTCAAAAGTAATACTTTACACTGACCATTATTTTAAAAAATTAAGCTAGATCAATAAAATGTTTACAATAAAGTAAATGCAAATAATTTTTTATCTTCATTTTAAATATGCTTCACATTTATGCTAAAACTAATAGTTCCTTAACATGTTAAAAATGATCCTTTTAAAATTTTAAAGAAAAACTACTCACCTTTTCATTCTTCCAGATACATCTTTATCATTCATGAAACACTCAATATTTAGAGGAAGTTCCAATGAGTTGGCGCTCATTTGTTTTTTTAGTTTTTCACATTCTTGCATTAATCTCATAACAGCTCTTTTGTTGCTCATTACATCTAACTTGTATTTACTATTAAACTCTTCAACAAAATGTCTAACTAAAACATTATCAAAGTCTCGTCCACCTAAATCTCTTCTCCATGTAGCACCAAGAACCTAAATTAAGAATTAAAGCTTCAAGAATTTGCAATCAATAATTTCAAAATAAATGCTTTTACACTTATAATAAAAAAACTAAAAATTGGAAAAAAATTTCAAATACTATTTTAAGCTTAGTAGCAGAAAACTTGAAATTTTTGTTTTATTAAAAATAAACAAGTTTTTTAAAAACAAATTATTTATTAAAAATAAACATTTGAAAATAATAAAAATTAAGCAGCAACATAAACTTAATGTATGATAATAAAATTCTCAATATGATGCATTAAAACTTAAATACCTTAGATTTAGTTTAAATAGCTTAGATTTACAAGCTCAATAAATTAAGATGTCTCTCTTTTGAAACAAGCAAATGTCTAATTATCTAATTTCAATGTCTGATTATCTAATTTCATTTTGCAATGTTTATTTCAGTTACTTCCATCAATATATTAGTAAAACTTGTGCCTCTGCAGTATTTTTAATCTTGAATTGTCAGATTTCATTTCTGATGCGAAAACTTAAAATAATGAGAATTTCAATCAAATTCCAAATCAAATAGTAAATAAGAGCTTAATTATTTGTAACAGAGTGAGTAAACAAAGTCAATTAAAAAAATTTCTGAATCATGCAAGGAATATATATAAAGTCTTAAATACTAATTTACCTTTAAAATTTCAATTTAGTTTCACTAAGAATATAGTATGCTTTTACTAAATTAACACAGTATATTAACCAAGAGGGAGGTAAAAAATTCTGCATAGAGCAGTATTCAGTAAACTAAAATTTCAACATTTTACAGTGGTATTTTATGTACTTTTTAATATTATGAAAAACATGATTTCTTAGGGTAGAAAGAAAATTTTAAAGATCAATCATAAATTTAAAAAATTAAATGTCAGGTCAGAACCTGTAGAATAAGTTGACAAATTACATTTAATACTTAGAATTCACAACTTCGGAGAGTTAAAAAAGGTTTAACTTTGGAGGGAAAATATTAGCGTGAAAACTCAATGAACAAACAGATTTGTTTCAGTAAATTAAAGCAGCCCCAGTAACTGTTGGGGAAAATACTTGATGTCTTGCATAAAAAAATTTAATTTTTCACTGAACAAAGTAAATTTTAATTCAAAAATAGATACAATACCTTGAGTTTCCCTTTAGTGAATGCACAAGCACATGCTTGTAGTGAGGATTGTCCAAAATCAATGAATACCACATTTCTAGGTTTATCCTCTTCTAAATCAGTCAAATAAAATCCATACGCCAATGCAACTAAAATATGAAGAAAGTACTTTTGACATACAAAATGTTTTCTTATTTAAAAAGATTTTAATGTGAAAATCAACACACACAAAAAATGACAAACACAGAAAAAAATATACACAGTATTTAAAATAATTTCTAGTATTCAAATTTCAATGAAAATAAACACTATCCCAATGTATAATAATGTAATGAAAAATCAGAAAATCAAACTAAAATCTAGATAAAAATTAAAAAACAAAGATTAACAAACTTCCTGATAAAATCTTATGCCATATTAAGTTCAAAGTATTTTTCTTGTTATCATTAAAGGAAAATGGTCTGATTGCCTTTTAAATAATTATCTACTTAACTGCTCACCTATCTTTATTCTCCCTTCCATTAACATTTTTTTTAATTTTAAGTATTTTTAATTCAGCTCAACTTCTCACTTTTTTATATTTTCCTGTGTGTTGAAATGCGTTGCTAGAAAAGAGCTCTAACAAATTAGTTTTAATACTAAGTTTTATTATCTTTGAAAATTATTGTAAATAAAACTAGAATATTTTTTCCACTAGCCAAAATATCTCTGAAAATTTATTATCAGCTAATCAAATCTTTTTTAAAATAAAATTTAGTTCTGTTTTCTAATTATAAATAAGTGTCATTTATCTATGTTAAAATAAAGATAAATAAGTTAAATAATTCACAAATATGCTGTAACTCACAGCTATTTAGAACATACAATGCATTATAACACAAGTTTAAGAACTAAAGTAAGCCTGCAGAATTTAGAAACTCAAATTTAAAAATGCTGATTGTAATCCGTATGATAAATAAATACAATAATTTAATCCTTACCAGAAGTTGTCTCATTCAGTAATCTTAAAGCATTCAAACCAGAAATTTGTGCAGCATCTAGCATCATTCTTCTTTCCCAATCAGTAAAATAAATTGGAACCTATAAATATTAACATTAAACTTAAACCTAGCATTAGACAATCAACTTATAAATTGCTCCTTTGGTTATTCGCAGAAAAATTATAGTATGGTATTAAAAAGTAAATTTTAAACTAGAGTACAAGTTTAAATATAAAAAGGCTAGATTCTTATTTTTGTTAAAGAAGGATTCTGAACATTAAATTTAAGAATGAAATACTTTAAAATAAGCTTTAATTGTAGAGAATGCAGACCACTAAGTTTCAATTAGAAATTTTATTTATTGTGATAATTCTACATTCAATATTGATAAGTAACTTTAGTTGAGTTTCACAATATTAAAACAAATACAGGAAGCCCTTTTACTACTGTTTAAATAGCTTTTAAAATAAAAGATATATATATAATGTACTTTAATCTAATCGTTACTGTTGTACTGATGTGCAAAGACATCAGTACAGTAAAGATGGAAAGATTTTGATTACAAAAAATTCTAATTTTCAAAATCATGTCAAGATATGACGAGACTTAACAATTGAACAAAAGTCCAGAGCGCTAGATATTCAGCTACTAGCTTGGAAAGATGGTAGGCAGTTAGATGAATGGAAATTAGGATATCACAAGTTGATGCAACCAGATATCTTAATGTGTTGACATGAGGGCTAATTAGACCGGGACCTACGGTTTAAGGTGGACTACGAGCCACTACAAACATCCATACGCAAGGTGGGATTCAAACCCACGAACTGGTGAACCGAAGGCAAGAGCGCTAACCAGTCGGCTGCCAGTTCGGCTCTACAACAGTCAGAATTATAAAGACAATTTATAAAAGACTCCTACTCATTTAACTATTTCTAAACTATTTGTGAAATCCAGATTGATTTTATATTTTATTTTTCTACTTTATAAGTGAGATAAGAAACTCAAAGAATAAAAAAATTAAAAGCTACACAAAAAACGTTAACCTTCCATAAAAATTATAACTCTGACAAATGCATTAATGATTCAATTAAAATTTATATTAATAAATCATCAAGAGTTTTGTAATATTTATAATAGAAAATTTAGTTTTAATATTTATACTCACAGATATAACACAATCTTGAACTTTTATCTTCAGGTTACTTTCAGATATTTCCTTTAACTTTGTAAGCATTGATGCCATTACTTGTGGTACAGTGAAAATTGTTTTTTCTTGTAGATAATTTACCTGAAAAGATTTTAATAGCACATTTTAACTAAATGGATATTTAATAGTTTAACATACAAAAAAAGAACTTAAATTATTAGTAGTTTTAAGGAGTTATATGAACCCTGTTTAGATTATAGACATAAAAGGACATTTTGTATGTTTGACTGCAACTTTCTAATCCATAGTAAATAATGAATTACTTTAATCTAGATAATTTCTAGCAGATAATTTTAAAATTACCTTTATTCCTGTTTGCCCATTTGGTAATGTACAAGTCTCATAAGGAACATATTGTAGCTCATTTTTGATTATTTCATCTGAATGTAGCCTGCCTAATAATCGTTTGAAATTAAATACAGTATTTTGTATATTCGTGATTTGTTGATTCTTGGCAGAAACACCCAAGTGTCGACTTCTATCTCCAAATGATATGTAAGTTCTGAAAATAAAAATTAAAGTAAATTTGATTTAATAAAGAAAATAATGCCTATTTAATTAATCTAACATAGTTTTAACATACAACATTGAACAAAAAAATTTCCCATTGCAAGAGAGAGTTTAATTGTAATTAACTAGATTGATAATTGATTTGACAAATACAAAGTACCTAGGTGCAGTGGCAGCTAAAATATCTTACAAAACAAGAATGTGGTTAGATAAATATTTCACCTCTTAACTCTACATATTTTCTATTAAAAATAGCTAATGTAGGGCCAGGTTTTTCTTATTGTTTGTAAGCAAATTTCTTTCTTTTTTTTTAATAGGCTTTGTTTTAAATGAAGATTTAACAAAAAATTACTTCCTCTTCAGTAATTTTAACACTATTTCTAACCTATTTGAAAAGCAAAAGTAAAATGATTTTAAAGTACACATAAATGCTATATCAGTAGAAACACTGCTTTTTTAAAAAAAATTTAACTTTTAAACAACTGAAGGAAATTTTGAAAATAACATTTTAATTTTGATAATCAATTTTTAGATATTGTAATCCTTAATATCAATGATACAAAGTTTTTATATATTAACTATTTCTAATTTTACCATTCACTACTGAAGATTTTGATTAAAAATTATTTCAGTGTCATAAGTTTGTCTTCCTCAAGATTATTATTCATATAACAATTTCTAAAAGAAAACAGAAAATAATACAAATAGACATGATAGAATGAAAAAAGCCATTTTCATTATGAACATTTATTGCAGTTATTTTAATCAATTACCTAAACTTAAATCAAATCTATATGAAAAAAAAATTAAGGTATAATTTTTGTTTTCATATTTCTTTAATTTTTTTCATATTTTATCAACTGTCAAATATTTATATATTAATTGTAAACTTGTGGATAATTATTTCAAATGAATATATATATATATATATATATATATATATATATATATATATATATATATATATATATATATATATATATATATATAATTTGAATTCACTTATCAAATGGAATAAACTAATTAATCTTGATATTTTTAAGTTTACATTTCATACATATTTATGTATTTAAAAATAGAAAAAATTTAGTATATCAAAGTAATTTTCTTTCCTTATACTTAAAGACTATTTTTATACTCAACATAAATATTTAATATTTTTTTCACATTATAAGCAATAAATTACAATGTGATGAGCTATATTCATAACATTAACAGACAAGAATTTTTTAATATAAGCATTTAAAGACATTAAAAATTCATTCTGAATTAAATGTCTAAATTTATTGAGATACTTAAAAACACTGTTCTTACAAGATTATTTTCTCCAAATTCCTAATTTAAATAAATTTGACAGATATTTTCAAATTTGATAGATCATTTTCTGCAATTATATAAAGTCATTTTTAAAAATTCTATTAAAATCAATAGTTTTTCATTTTATCAGATTTTAGATTCAAACTACTATGTTAAATATTTGAACTATAGTGACTTTTTACACATAATGGCTAATTCAACACAAATTTAACTGAACTTATTTTAAAATGGATTCTTTAACCGTTGTAAACATTCATGATGTAGATATTTTAACTAAATAAGGTTTAACATTAATTACTGCTTTCAAAAGCATTAAATGAGATAACAGCTGCAAGAGGAAAATAATTTGATTTAAATATTAGTGACATTTTACATTAATAAATTAAACATTGTTATATTTCATTGTCTCTTTTAACTAATTTGGTTTTATACACCTTTCAAATAGACAACCTTTTAAAATAAGAATAATTAAAGGGCAACAACAAAAATGTAAAGAAAAGAAAGTTTTCTATAGAAAAGTTTTAATTCAAAGTGATTACTTTTTTTAATTATTTAATAAAAGAATTTTTAGGTTCCTCTTCATTTAATTTTTTAAGTTAATCAACCACTGTTTAATTATACAATTATATTTTTAGATTATTCATGATGTATACATTGCTGGCAACAATACTGATTTTATCGGGAAACTACCAATTTTTCATCATTTCTCCAACTTCCTGATAACATGAAAATCTACTTATTTTTGGCAAATTCAGTCAAAAACTTAAAAACAGCAGAAATTTTGCAGGAGAAAAGTCTATTGAGTTGCTTTAGTTACTTAAACAATCATCAGAAGGCACACATACAGAGTTTAATAGGATGTAGGGATATCTGTAAATCAGCTGCATTGCAGAATGCACATATCTCCAATATATATTATAACTAATTGTAAATCTGTTGGTCGTAATATGTAGATCCTTTAATAACAAATGAGTTATTACTTATCTTTGATTTAACTCAAGAGAAAATTGAATAATATTTTAAATATTGGAACTCTGTCTTACTTAATATTCTCAAAATGTCATGACAGTTTGCACATTGGCAAAGCATATCTACACAACCATCAAACCCTATACATTTACCTGGAACACTGCCATTTATTTAAATTTCAAAACAAAATTACATCTTCAGGCAAAGCCTGTCTTTGTTTACAATAAAAATTACAATTCTTGTTTGTGTATGATAAAATGAATATATATTATTTTATAAGTAGTTAACATCATGATTACAACACTAACCAGTTGAGATTATACATATATATATAATTATATAATCATTTTATGAGGTTGATGAATATTTTATTAAAATATTCATCAATATACATATATATATATATATCATCAATATATATATATATATATATTTTATTAAAATATTAACACACAATCTAAACAGTAAAATTGTCTTTTTACGCTACTGTTGTTTTAAACATGATGTTTCCAGCAAAAATGTCACTAGTAGTGTTTCCTGAATTTCCCCTCTCAAAATCAGGAGAATCTACTGATTTCTTTTTTCCCTCAAAGGTTGGCAGGTATATGTATAGTTCTATATTTGAGCAATTACTGGAAATCAAAGGTTATCTTTTTTAAAATGTAACATTTTTTTAAAAATTTAATATGAGAAAACAAGTGGAATAATAAAAGCAAAATAAATGGTTAAAAACCTATTTCACTTCATCACTTGGTACAATCTCCAATTTTCTCAAACATTACACAATTTTCCCACCTATCAAAATTATGATTTAATTAGGTTTTTTCCATGAATGTTTCTACTATTGCTAGGTTTTACGGCAAAATGCTAGAAAACAAATAAAAATTGACACGCTTTCTTTGATCATTATAGTACTTAAATTGAAATGTGCTTTAATTTGAGAAAAATGAAAGTCTTCTATAAAATATCTTTTGTAATATATTTCTGAACAAGCTGCCATACGTATAGAAGCTTAACTTAATGTAGTTTTTTTATTTTACTTGATGAAACAAATAAAGCTTTAGAGTGAGTACAACACCAAAAACCATTTTTTAAAAAACTTGTTAAGTTGTTCTATCAGAAAAATTGAGTTAAAGTTTTCATTTTGTATTTTCTAAAATAGTCATTTCACAATAGAAAAGATTTTCAAGCAAATACTGTACAATATCACATTAGAAAAAGTTTATTTAACTACTTTTTGAAAAAATTCTGCATTGAATTTTAATGGATTAGTTTTACTGTTTTATAGTATATTGTTGCATAAGTAATTAGACAAGCACTTCTTTAAAATAACTAATGAAAAACTTTAGAGCATTGACTTCATAGTAAATTATTTCTGTAAGAAAGTTTCATGATAAGGGCAAAACAAAGTTAAATGAGATTTCACTGCTTTATCCAGTAGATTTTAAGATTTAATTAATGATAAGCTTTTGTAGATCATCTAAGTTCAATACAAAATTTTAATTGTAAAAAAAAGACAAATAATATCAAATTGTGGCAAAAATATTTGATTCAATTTAAAATTCAAACTTTTGGAACTTGTAGGATAACATCCAACATTGGAGACCGTTGCGGCTTTTTTCGTCGTCAAGTTAAGTGCATGTTTTTTAACATTAAAATTTTCCCAAAGTTCCAAAAATAAGAATTTTAGAAACTTATAAATCACATAATAGTAAATATAATTCTAAAAAAAGTGTTATTAGAAAATGAATAAAAACTTTTTTGTTAGGTTTGCCTATTCAAAAGAGGTGTGTGTGTGGTAAAAGATAAATAACAATAAGGGACTTACTTAATATGATGTCAAGCTCAAATGTCGAATTTGCTAGGTGATATT
The DNA here is from genome assembly GCA_037975125.1 of Latrodectus hesperus. NCBI lineage: Eukaryota > Metazoa > Arthropoda > Arachnida > Araneae > Theridiidae > Latrodectus > Latrodectus hesperus. Next base: position 41,623,248 of record CM075859.1, on the reverse strand, counting down.
ATGGAATAATACAATAAATTAACAAAAATATATAAGAAAAAGATAATAAACAAAAAGAAATTGAAAAAAAAGAACAGTTTATGGTGTTGAAAATATAAAAAAGTTCTAACTAAAAGTAAATTAAAAATTCAAATGCTGTTGCCACTGAAAAGAACTATATATATTACATAAAAATGATGTAAAACATGAGAAAACCAAATCTGTCAACAAAAAATAGAAAAGTAATAAAAACTTAAATTGGCAACAGGATAATTAAAACAAAGGATGATAGATTAGGCAAGAAATCATTGAGGGGGGATATCATACTTACACCAAACGGACTATCTGATGAAGTTTGAAAAAGTTAACAATAAATTTCATATTTGAAATCAAATGAAACAAGTCATTTGCCAAACAGCTTACTACAGTTATCATATGTATTTTTAAAATGCATCTTTCAGTAAGCACAAAAATATATTCTAATTCGCAGAGATTTATTAACAACTTATAACCATTTTCAATTTGATATATTTATTTAGAATTTGGTTTTAATAGTTTTAGAAGCAAACTTAATTTATTATTTATTTCTTGCTAATATTGTCCTTTTAAGCATTTGGAAAGTTATTTATATAGGAACCTACATTTTAAAAAGAATTCATAACAAAGACAAAGCACCAGCAATAAAAATCAAACCCAAACCAAGGGCAAAAGCACTAATTAGTCAATTGCTAGCATGTTTTAAAGACCCACAGGCCAATTAAAAGTGAATAATAGAAAACAATGATACTCACATTTATTTTGTATTGAAGTACTGCAAATTTTATTGAAATTTATTTTGTATTTGGTTAAATTTATTTATCACACAATGGTCAACATTGGAAACAAAGGCTGATTAAACCAATACCTAAGGTTCAAAGTCTTCTCCGAATCACTACAAACATCCAAACCTAAGGTGGGATTTAAACACACAAACTGTTACACCAAAGCTACCAGTTAAGTTTATTTTATATTTGATTTTTATACATAAGCTAAATAAAAAGTTCGCCTAGTATTATCATTTTGAGTATTTGGATCTCGTGTAGAAAAGAAATTGGACAGTAAAAAAATTGCAAATAATGAATACTTGAAATATAATTTTCACAACTTACAGGAAAACTGAAATTTGCATCAAATTACTATCAGTGAAAACATTTTTGTTCAAGCCATGTTACTAGTCTATGTAAAATATGACTTTTATATTTTAACAATTGAAAAATTTACGACTACATGATTACTTATGTGTTTGTAGAAAAGATATATCAAGGAAATTGGGTGCTTGTCTAAAATCTAGTCGACCAAGTTGGTGCAAATATTTGTCACACAAATAACAGTTTTATAGTATTCATATTAAATGATAACTAAAACATGGTAAAACATACAATTAAAAAAAATTGAGTCTATTTGTAAAAACAGTTAAACATAAAAAAGTATTTAAAATTTTATTTTAACAGCAACAAAAACATTTAAAAAAATGACATTATAAAAACTTTAAAATTATACCTTCTAGTCAATAGCTTTTAATTCTTTACATCACAAATAAATCTAAGTACAGTCAAAATTGTAATATTTGAACCCTCCAATCAAATTCTCAACTAAATTGTATGGGTTCCAAATGCACCAAAAATGTATATGATTACTGCTTCCTGTGATTTTATGATATAACCCAATGTCCATGCATGAAATTTACTTGCATTTTAGCATCAAGTTTCTGATATGTTTTATTTTACATTTATGCTTGAAATGCATGTATTTGAAACTGTGGTACAATAGAAGTTTTATTTTTGAAGTGAATAAGATTCAAATGTTCACATTTTTATATTTGTGTGAAGCTAGTGTCAAGTACAGATATTGATAAATTGAAATTACTCTTATTTATAAATTTCGAGCTTGTGGCAATGATTCTTCAAAGAATGATTAGGTGATTACTTTTTTGTGTATTAAGTGTTTATAGAAGTATATATTTAAATTTACTGTGAATTGTAATTCTTGTTAATAAGAAACTCAAGTTTTCATATAAATGTATCTTATTTACCTCACTGATTTAGCTTTGCCTAGTTATCTCTGGTACAAGAGTTTATACTAATGTTTTTAATGGTGAGTCTGGTTAAAAGTTTGTTATTGATTAAGATTTATAGTGTAGTTGTTAGTATCTGTTTGGTATTGTTACATATTGTATACTTTTAAAGAGTTTTCATTCATTAAAAAAATTATTAAAATATTGATTTTGAGCTACTAGGAAGAGTAGTATTGATATTTTAGAGTTAAGTGGTATGTTTTATAATGTATAATCTTTATGAAATTTTCTAATCATTAATTTTGTCATATTTCTGTAGTAATTACTTATTATGAAATATTCAAAGTTTTGATATTTGAAATTTAAAATAGCATGAGACTGTGATGTCAAAGTTGGAGTTTGGACAAGATTAGTACTTTCAGAATCGATATTGCGTGAATAGATATAATTTAGGCTGGTGAGACAACTGTGCAGCACTTGGTGTGAAAATTGGAAATCACATTAAGACTACACTAGATTGTAGGATTTTAACAAATTCTGTTTCAGAGAAATACTTATTTACCATAGTTTTTAATGTTGCAACACAATTATTTCAGATTTTTTAAAATATACAGTTGCATTTTGTTCTATATCGAGGTCCTTAATCTACCATTCTGACATGTAAAAACAGAGAGATAACTTAGAAATTAAGTGTTTAAAGAAATACAAATGATTGATTGAAGTATCAATTATATATACAATTTGTAGTTTTCTATTGGCAAAATTTTTTTATTTGATGCTACTTTTTCCTGGTCAAAGGGATTTTATACTTGCATCAAAAAAAGAAACTCAGGCAGACCACCTTATATCAGAACAGGACTAAAGACTAATCAGCATGGTAGTGACATAACAAAAATCATAATTATTTGCTTTTTTTATTCTGCTATTTCTGCAGCTCAAGACAAACTGCCACATAAAGATTCTTTTTAAAATTATACTACCAATACCTACAAAATACTAAGCTTATCAACTTGGCCAATACATTTTATAAAATTCTTAGACAAGCCTTATTTTAATCAGGATCAAAGAACATTCTCATCAGATATGACAAAGATAGTCTCGTCTGAAATGCAGTACTCAATATTATACTGCACAACCATAATACAGTTAGGCAGCCATATTAAAAAACAAATTACATAACAGATTATAAGGTTTGGTTTGTTGTTAAAAAAATTTTTTTTACACTAGAAGGTTAACAAGATCAAATCACAAATTATTACAAATATGTACAAAAAGTTAAATTTAACTGTAAATTTTTATTATTGTATAGTACTACATGAATTGTTAATATTTAATTGTTATTATAAAAGCCAGACTGATAATTTTTACAAACAAGATGGAAAATATTTAAAAATTAAAACTAATTTTTAAATTAGAATCACAGTATAATATTACACTATAAAAAGATGAAATTATATTGTCTACTTTATTTGATCAGTCAACCATCATTTTTATTAATATACAACTTTTTATATAAAGTTCATAAAATACAAAATTCTGTATATAAATATTAGTCTCATATTACATTTAAAAATAATTAAATTTTTTGCCTAATGAGTTAGCTGTATTAAAATAAGACATGGCTTTCTATACTTAGCATTGCCTTTTTTAAAGTTGTATTGTTTTGTTGTTCAATGGTAATTTTTTGTAAACAGGGGCAGTGTGACCTAGTTTTAAATGAAATCTGAACCAGTACAAAAATTCCTGTCCAAAATTAGGTTTAGTTGTCAGTCTTTTTTTTCATACATGAGGGCTAATTAGAACAGAACATACAGTTTAAAGTGGTCTCTGAACTGCTACAAACATCAAAGACTGAAGTAGGATTCAAATCTACAAATTGAACCAAAAGTCAAAGAATTAACAAATCATGTTTTTCCTATGTTATTGACAAGATAGTGATTTATAGCATATTTGATTTTTTGGCATGTATCAGTCCAGTATTTTTTAAACCTTAGATATTCTGATTTTTTAATATATAATTTATAGTTACCAGAATTTTCTACAACATGTTAAAAGAAATTCTTGTATTGTATGTAAATTCATATATATATATATATATATATATATATATATATATATATATATATATATATATATATACACACACTATATATATATATATAATTAAATCTATCAATTATGATATTTCCTGATCAGCATTTGCCAAGCCTTACTCATTGTACTTTTTCCTTTACATGTGAAAAAATTAAAAGGCCTACATACTTAATTATTTCTGACACAATAAATGTAGGTTATTATCTGAAAACTAATGAAAAAGATGCTTCTAGTTGAAACCAATACAGTATGTATACAGTTGTAAATTTGGATATTTAACAAATATTTAAGATTAATTCTATTTTTTTATAATTGTTTATTTAACAAATTTGAAGTAAATATTAATGAATTGAATTTTCTTTTAAATAGCACAAAATTCTACATTGTATTATTTAGGATGGTAATATGTTAATTCAACTGCTTTTTTGTTAAGGTCTACTTGATGCACATGTATATTGGTGTACTGCAGTATCCTATGTATTAAAATTTATAAGCATAAAGAAATATGTAGTTATAAATAGCTAAATAACCATAAAAATGAAAAAATTTAATTAAAGCTTGATTTGAAAAAAAAAAACAAGTTTTAAGTTTTAGAATTGCTAAATATAAATAATTAAAATAAGTTTTAAAATATTATAAGATCAACATCAAAATTTTACCAATTGATAAAAAGAAATTTAATAAATGTTTGATTTACTGTTAAAATTTATTAGCCTGAGATTAAAATATCACATTAAGTGCACACACACACATTAAATGTAACTTTTTATAAAATTGTATTTTTTAAACTGTTAATATTTTTATAACATGTTAATATATATATATATATATATATATATATATATATATATATGATTGCAGGTAAAATTTATTTAATACTAAAATACACTGTGCTAATATTCTTCCCATTTAAAAGGTCTTTTAAACTATATCTAATTTTCTTCACGTTTCTTAATACACAGCTTCTACCTTTAAATTATTTTACAAAATATTCTGATTTTTAGATTTCGAAAGTATTGATTTTTAGAAATTTGAGAATCAAGTAATAGAATACTTAAAACTAAATATGAATGATTAATTGTTATTTCCCTATATGAATAAAAAAAATAACAAAGTATAATATTAGATAAGATTCGCATTATAGTAAAGAGCAAGGACTAACAAAATTCTATATTCAGAAATAAATTAAGTACATAAATATAAATTACGTTTATAAACATAAATTAAACAAAACTAAGATTTTTGATCTTCTGAAGGGGTATCTTGTCACTATTATAAATTTAAAGTTCTTTAGTTTTTAAAAAGTTTATCACAAAATGGAAACATTTAACAGGCATAAAAAATCAATAATTGTAGTGCTGCTGAGAAAGGGGTGTATATCAAGTTTGGCAAGTACCCAATTATTTACATTAGCCCAAACAAATTATATTAAAAATATATTTGATAATTCATTCGTTTCATCTTTTCACTTTTCAAACTATTTGTATATTCATATACTGCACAAAATGAATTTACACAAAAATACTTGAATATCGAAATTAAATGTGCTCAAATTACTATTGCACATTTTTATTATAAAACAAAACAATATAATTTCTTTTAATTCTCAATCATAATAAGCTTTCAATACACAGTGTTTAAATCACAATCAAATTATCTATCAAATAATTCTACAAAAAGACAATTATATCTATTTCTTATATTTACATTTAACTTGTTTTTCTTACACCTTCAAAATTTATTAAACTACTCACTAGTTCAAACTATTACATAAATATACTTAAAGTTTTAAATATAGGAAATTATTTAATAATTAGTTGTACATTTTAATTAAATTTGAAAACACAAATTTCAAAAATTAGCAAGCATGATTGCTGACTTTTGAAAACTGTAATCTTAATTTCAGCAAAGGATTCTTGGGTAAAGATATTTCTAGAAAGAGTTTAATGATCTTCACGTAATGAAAAAATTTTTACATCGATGATAAAGAGAATTTTTTTGTAATTAACTTCACATAAATTTCTATAGTTATATATACCATTTAATTATCAACATTTGAATTCATTAGCTATTTAAATTAATGGTAGTATCTGCGGCTGTTTAAGAAATTTTTTCAAAACAGAATTTTTTGAGTTATTTTCTGAGAATCAATATATTTTTTTTACACATCCAGGCATTGCTGTACAATACAAAACAAAGTAACAGGATACTTCAAACTTACATTAAGATAAATTGTTTACTAGTTTGGTATATAAGTCTCAATTGAAAATAAATCATATTTCATTTAAAAAAAATTGAGTATTTTCTATCCAAGGATTGTTACTTAAGTTTCACCTCCAATTTCCTTAAATGGACAATAAATATATTTCTGTAGAACTTGAAGCAACTTTGATACACATATATCTGATAGTAATACAATTGTAATTAAAGAGACTTAGCACATTTATTGAAAAAATATTTATTTGATAAAAAGTAATACCTTCTTTGATGAAATCATCAATGCATAGTTTTAACACATGTTCATTTAACAACGATAAATAGAACAGGAGAATCTATTATTATTCATTTTCCTTTTTACATGACGGAAACAGTAGAAAATTCAGTATAAAATAAAGGATATTAATTGTTTATATTTTGCGAATGAATTCATGTAAAGAAAAATAAAATACTAATAGGATGTATTTAAATAACAGAAAAATTACTTACGGCGTGGATCTTTGACTATATTCATTAGCAATTGTTTCAATACCTCCGGCTCTAGCAACTGCAATGTAGGAATTTTCATTCCCAATATCAAATCCAATAACAGACATGTTAATAATCTAATGAGAAATTTGGAGCACTAAAGAACAATAAGATACTCTTGCACGAGCGAGATGATCAAGCAGCAGTATG